>NW_019293649.1:19832-35458 GCF_000500325.1 Leptinotarsa decemlineata | reverse complement strand
GCCCGCTTTTTAATCTTCTGTTAGGAAGAGAATAATTACTAAGAACTTGCAGGTAGTTAATTACCGAGAAATTCCATATTGGACTTCAGGTATACAACCACAAGTAGTAACAAATTTTAGTATATAAGGATTAACCAGACCATGACTAGGTATCAATTTTCTTCCCCTGAGGATGCTAACTTTGTTGGCGAAACGCGCGTCGAGTGCAAAAATATCAGTTTGGTGCAATTGATCTCGAAAAAAGTTATTCAACTTTCACACCAAAGGTTCCAGTATCATCGTTATTAATACTTGTGTTCGTAACTAATGTTTCTGCATGTCTCGTGAGGATATTTTCAAACGAATACAATAACCACCTTCAAAAAAATTATAAACTCTATTGTATTCGTTTCAAAATGTCCTTATAGGATATTATTGATAAAAATTGGTGAAAAGTCCATTTCGAAAGCAATTAGACAAAAACATTATGCAACTTTCCCGTGAATGATAACTGTTTCAAGTTCACAATTGATGTTCAAAGTATGAAGTGAATAAAAAAAAGTGATTTTTGTATAGTTCTAGTTCCCCACATCTGTTCCCCGCTGTTTTACCTGCGTTACCATGGACACCTACCCTATGTGTTAATTCAGGGCATGATCTATCTATATACCAACTTACATTTGAGTCCGCTGAGCTGTTCAGGCGTAAATACATACTGTAACAAATTATTGAATCAACTCTCTTAAACAAATTCATTTCCAACAATATTTCACTAATCACAAACTAATTTATTTACAACACTTAGCTACTAACGCTCAATTTATTTCCACTATTTGGAATTTCTTGTTTAGCCGCTCGATTCACTTTCTGAACTGCCCTCTTGGGTCGGAAAGACGTGCTTATATCGATAACGGTCCTTTCTAGAAATCTGTAGTTGTTTCGGTCCTAGAATTTTACCGGCGATTCCCGACTGCATTCTTTCGCGGTGATGTCATGTGTTTGTTCGATGAGCCGGCTGGCGTATCAGTCAGGGGCGGCTTCAGATTCATTACAATACATTACATTCATCATCCTCAAAAACTTTAGGCATTTATAATATTAGTAGGAGTAGGATTAGTAGGATTACCTACCACTTTTTTTCCTGATGTATTTCATTCTAATCCTTTTAGTTTTTTTTGCTGATGCTATTCAATACCGTATAAGTGATTACCTATTGATTGACTGACAGTCTTATATTTAACGTATAGCCGAAGCAACTGAACCTAAAATCTTGAAATACGCAGGTAGGTTCTTTGTATAGCGTAAATAAGCATCAAAAAAGGGAATACCCCCTAAGGGGAAAAATAGGGATTCAAGGATTGTATTGAATTTTGTTAGTTTTAAAGTTGGAAACCTGAAGTTTTGGGATAATAAAAAATATTGTAACTATTTGTTTAAAATGTTTGTCACGAAATTTAATGTGACAAACCAAATTCTACGCGGGCGAAGCTGCGGGCAACAACTAGTCTGATATAACCCTAATTACTCAATACCTTAATCACCAATGAAAACCAATTACTGATATGAAGAAATATATGAGTGAGTTTGTACATTCACGAAAGTGACTAAAAATGTTTTCACAAAAAAGTGTTGAGGTACATACAAACTGCCATAATTCCAACTGATTACTTGCACAATGATCTTCAACCAAACAAAAAAGAGAAGAAATCAAAATAGTGGAAGCTCCGCTAACCACAATTAAATATCTACGAGTATATTGCATTACCATTCAAATACTCGAATGATAAATTAAAATCCAGTGTGTTTTTACAGTCAGACGATTTGAGAATATGCTGTTTCGTTCAAGCGATGCCGATGTTCATACAAATAGAAAGATAAACTGCAGTAATGTAATATCCGGCGAACTATAGCAATTTATTTCCGGGAGCAAGAAAATTCTCGAAATTAATTAAAAAGAAATGGTTGCATAGAGCGGTAATATGCACCCAAGCTTTGATTAAAATGTTCAACAGTTTTATTTGTATTATCAGCCTGAAGTTGTTTTATTTTAGCCAATTATTATTTTCATTTGTGAATCAAGAGTCTGTATTGTACCAGGTACACATTTTTTATTTTGCTTTTGTTCATTATTGCAAGATTTTTGTCGATTCATAAGTGTTTATATATTCTCTCTCATTATTATTCTCATTTTTATGCAGTATTTTTCATCTCAGTATGAAGGAATATACTAGTGATGTACTGTTTGGAACCTTTGGTGTAGTAATGAATATTACTGGAGTTTTTTCCCAACAACAAATCGTTATTTTTACACCTCGACACGTGTTTCGATCACCAAGTGATCATCTTCAAGAGGAAGATGAAACTAATAACTACTCAAAACTAAAGCTACTTATACTAATCAGGTACATCATACAGGTAGGTAATCAGTAATACCACCCATACAAGTGTACCACCTTAAATTAATTTTACAATTGGCCTTTCAATTATTTACAATATGTCCTTATGTATTTTTAAATGTTACAGCTATATATAGAACAATTTTCAGCTATATAAAATTAGTTTCACAATATAGCCAACCCAAATATATTTACAATGTGTCTTTTTGTAGTAATCAGTAAACCCAACAATATTATTTCAACAAGCTATATAGTATGCTATTTGGTATTGGTTTGTACCTGATTAGTATAAGTAGCTTTAGTTTTGAGTAGTTATCAGTTTTATCTTCCTCTTGAAGATGATCACTTGGTGATCGAAACACGTGTCGAGGTGTGAAAATAACGATTTGGTGTTGGGAAAAAAATCCAGTAATATTCATGAAGGAATATCCTTTATTTTGAATTATGGAAAAGGAGTAGCTGTGGAAAAAGTAGCGAAAGCGAAGGAAAATAAGAAGGGGAGAAAGAAAAGAACGAAAAAGAGACTAAACGCGTAACTAAGGAAAATGTCATGAATGACATACAAATGACAACAAACGACAGATTACCCGGCCAAGATAATATTGCATATGAACACTGAAAATTAGAAAAAAAATATATGAACAATAAAATAGATGTATGGGAGCAGAGCAATGGAATACCGAAATTATAAAAATTTGAAGGACGAGTCACTGTTATTATCTGAATCATTGTGGGTTCACTTTCATGATTTTTGATTTGTTAGATTTCATTCCATTCGAAATGGCAGAATAGCTATTAAAACTTTTTGAAAAATTGAAAAAATAACAATTGAATAAATTTATTTTATTTGGTTCCTTAGGTTTTGACTGATATTTTGGTGTGCGCAAAGACAATTAGGTTATGATCTTTGTGATTGTATGCGTATGAATAATGTTATGTTATAATAGAAACAGGGCCAGCAATATCCATCACAGTGCTATTTGTAATGCCGCGATCGAGAAGATGATAATGCAACCAAACTGCGGAATATTGCGAATGGATCGAACGCAGTTACAGAAGAAATCGCACGGGAGAAGCGCTGTGTTCATCAGATATAATTTTGCAGTTGATCTTCTGTTTTGGCTATAAAATTACTGGTCTGTTGTCTGAGAGCTTAAATCTACTGATCTCTAAGTTGACTTTCTTTAATGATAATTATCAAATGGCTCAAGACTTTGTGTCTATGAAATATTTTTTTATTGTTTTCTTGTAGTAATTTACTGTTTGTCTGGCACAAAACCTACTGCTAGGCAGTGCTTCACAAATACAATATAGAAACGTGATATAATTCAGTTAATAAAGTACCACCACATTATCAATTCTAAGGCGGTACGACGTTCGCCGGTTAGTTAGTTGCTGATATTTTTTTTATGAAAGATAATTCAATTGTTTTCTGGATACATTTTTATAACATCACAAGGTCTGTTTAAAAAATGCGTCTTTGGCAAAAAAATTAGTCGCAGGTAGGGCCGTCGCCATGGGGGGGACCTTCCCCCCTGCTTTTTCGACTTGGGAAATTTTGGGCCGTGAAAATAGAAAAAAATAATAGTAAAAAAATAAATTAAAATTAAAAAAATAAAAATGAGAGAAAAGAAAAGGAGAGATAATAGGAAAAGGAAAAGGACCAGGAGAAGGTTGGGATTTTCCAATATGCATAACTTGGAGATCCCATACTTTGAAATTCTGAGTTGTTTGAAAACTTCAAAAAAGTTTAATTCCTCCCAAGTAAGAGAACAGTCCACAAATTTTGAAGTGACAATTTTGCAAAATTCCCAACTTTTCGCTGTTTTTTCGTCTTGGAAAAGTTGGGGAATTTCGGGCCGTGAATTTAGAAAAAATAATAGTAGAAAACAATAAACACAATATTATTCAAATGCTGTTTCTCTTCATTTGTATTTTATACTTCTATACATGGTCGATATGGTGGAAGACCAAGGACCTTGGTCCAAAGTAGAATAACTCCCATTATTATTTTTATAATTACCAAAAATTTATTTTTGTTTGTGCATACCCTAACGGGCATAAGCATTCAGCCAATTTTTGGATAGCTAAGTAAGAACATTAATATATTATAGTAGTAACGACTCCCTCGGCTTTCATCTTCTCGAAAGTTGGGAAATTTTGCTGGTGGAGTTGGGAAAATTTGTATTCCCTCCCCTCCTGGTATTTCTTTTCACTACGGCCCCGATCGCAGGAGGAAATCAGGTGGATATGGTGGCTGAGACATGATTACGGTGCCGTGTTAGCAGGTGCATCATTGTGATGCAAAGCCATGAATTTTTTTTGTATTGCTTCTGGCAAGCGGCATATAACTTCAAGATGATACTCCTTATTGAACGTTCGATTATGTGGCAACAACTCCTGATATCCTAGCTATGCGTCGGGGATTAGTAACTGTTGTATGTGAAAATATCACGATAAAGTGTTATTCCGATACATTTTGATGGATTTAAAAAAATATCGTCCAGTTACATCACAACAATTTGAAAATTTAATGATCGAAATGTTGATGTGATTCGAACTCAAGATCATCGGTTTGCAAGCCCAGAATTTAACTGCTGATCTACCAAACTGTGACATACAGCTATTTCAGTTTCTAACTATTATTATTTTGTTATTTTCTTGCCGGACTTTTGAAAAATATCAGTTCCTTATTTTTGTCGTAAGATATATGTCGTCAGAGACAGATGTGAAATGAAAGATCTGCTCATGTGTGATCGATTCCGAATTGTTCTGATGCAGTGTATCTTTGCCTACTCAGAAGACTGAACTATAGTCTATTACCCAAACATAAACTGTTATATATTTGACGCTTCTTTCAGTGGCCATAGAAAAAATATTATTATTATTAGTATCATGTTGCACAGTCAGGAATACAGCTTCAGAAAAATCACGCAACATGTACCTACATTACTGCCTCATTATGATAATTACTTAACCAATTCGCTCGTCCATACAAAGCCATATCTTCAACGAGGATTTTTTCCATTTCCCAGGCAAACTCGAGTGCAACTCCTGGTGAATCATACACGAGATGATAATGGAGCCAGTCTCCGGAGCATTGTTATTCGCCATTCCGAGTCATTTTCAACGAAATGACAGGGTTTATTTTTCTTCATTACTTTAGTCAGCTTCCTTTCTAGGTGGTTATGACACGGAAAATTATTTCATCATGATGAAATAAAAATGAATGCGAGGTAAATGTCCATTTACCGTAAACCAATATTATCGGCCACAAAGGGAGCTTTATTTTTACTGCGTTCATCAGGATATAAAAGGGTTAGTAGGCAGTTTATGACGTTAAATTTCCAGATATTGCACGAAAAGAATTAGGCCACTAAATGTTTGGTAGTTCAATATTTCAACACGATTTATTTTTTTCTAAGTGCTTATGCACTTTTTTCAACGTTTGCTACTCTATGTATTTTCCGTCATTGTATTATATGTTGTATTGTCATTTTTTGCTTTTATTCGCCGTTTGAAAGTCGTTTCTACTGTATTCTATTCATCTGTCATATCAATAAGGATTTGGTTTGGAGCACATTTTTTTTCAGTTGGTCACTCTGTTTGTTTGTCATTAGGTTCAGTTGACAAATATTGTTGATAGGTATACTATCCACATGTGAGTTTTTGTGTTTATCATATTGATTTTCTATGTATTTTTACCAATAGGTATTGTTTGAAATAATATCGTGAGTAATCAACATGACAACTGATACTAATGTCTAATAATCAGAGTAGCCAACAAAAATCATCGTTCCCAAATAAAATCTTCATCCGAATTGGTCCATTACAAAACGATTTCGAAAATCAGCGGATATACAGAAATATTCCAATGCATTCCTGCACACTTGTGACAAGTGAAAAATAGATTTCTTGCAAAAAATAAGTACCTTAAACTTGTTCATACATTTTGGGATGAAAAATTTTGGCTTTCTAACACATGTATGTACTTTATTGGTATGATATTCATACATGACAGGAAGAAGTTTTCCTTTTTAATTTTAATGAAAACTAAACAAGAATATAACACTATGATTATAACAATATACAATGTCATTAAAAACAGATGAATAGTTTCGAAGAAAGGTGCAATATGAATTTGGTAATAACCAAATAAGTTGTTTGGATTGAGAAATATAAAAAAATAGAATGAAATAAAGATGGTTTGAAGAATTTCCACTGACTCAATATTAGCGTCTAATCCATTATTAGTTGCAGTTATTTGTATGCAAGCCGTCGATGATATTTCTTGAATAAAAGTCAACGTAATCCCTGGACAGGCTTTTCAGAAGTGAAGGTTTTTTAAAATTATCAGAATGCCAATATGAATATAAAATCCCCTATACTTTTTTAATTTCATAAATTCATAACTATAAAGTCTGAAGACTTTTTGTATAAGATATTATATAGTTTGGATTTCCCAAATCTTTCCAAATTCTGTTATGCATTCTTATTCCCGGGTAGTTTTTGTCATTCAATTATCTTGCCAATTTGTTTGTTCTAGTCTAGTCTAGTTTAGTCTAGCATATTTCATAAGATGTGAATATGGAATTTTCAAGCTTGCTCAATGATTGAGTGTTTCTTCTCCGTAAATTCCGTACAAAATACACAATTCCACCACTGACACCAGCGGATAGTTCAATTGCAACAACAGCCATAGAAAAAGCAAGTCTACTAGTTGAGAAATTTGCGTCCCACTCCACAGTCGATTTTCTGAGAAAGGTATCACCAACTATTCTCACACTAGAATCCACAATGTCGGAAATTACTTTTCAACAGCGTCTAGTAAGGCCCGTCATCGTACTTAAGAAATGCGCAAATGAACTCGCACCAGTATTTTTTCAACTTGTCTTTTACGAAAAGGGGTTTTCCTTCTTGTTGGAAGATTGGTCGCGTTCAGTCTTTTCCCAAAAAGGGCAAGAGAAATCTTCCAAATAACTATAGATCAGTCGCTTTGCTATCAGTGATATCAAAAATCATGGAGAAAGTCATAAACCACCATATCCTCAAAAATTTGGAAGTCTTCAACATCCTGAGCGATCATCAATATGGATTTCGAAAACAAAGATCAACAGGCGATCTCCTATATCGTATGTCACCCATATTTGGAATTGAGCAATCGAGAAACATGGAGAATCAAGAGATGTTGCGCTTTTTTAATTTCTATTTATTTATCGCTTATCATGCAATGTTTCATAGTTCCTTAATTTATGGATTGTTAAATGGGGCACATCTGTTCATATCTCGAGAATATTTGAAATTCAAAAAAGAGCAGTCAGAGCTTTAGCTGGAATAGGTCAAATGGGAGCTGTAAGAATTGGTTCATTAAGTTCAATATATTAACTCTGACATCATGTGTAATTTGATACACCAAACCAAACCAAAAACTAGAAATAACAAGGAGATGTAACTCATACATATTATTGTACAACTCACTGCCTCAATCAATGAAAGACGCAACTCTCGCTAATTTCAAACGGAAACTGAAAAAACATCTCTCAGAGAATGCTTACTATGATGCGTCTGACTTCAGCTTTACAGAGTGACTATCGTCAATGT
This sequence comes from Leptinotarsa decemlineata, assembly GCF_000500325.1. Classification (NCBI taxonomy): domain Eukaryota; kingdom Metazoa; phylum Arthropoda; class Insecta; order Coleoptera; family Chrysomelidae; genus Leptinotarsa; species Leptinotarsa decemlineata. Next base: position 27,482 of record NW_019293649.1, on the reverse strand, counting down.
AGGTACTGTCTCTATGTATCTTTATTTNGTCGTGTATTACTGACCAATAAAGTACAATACAATACAATTGATGTTACTCAAGTTATGAAAATCGCAGACATGAAACTTACATACTCTCCCAGTACATGTGATTCATTGAATATGGTCGTATCCTTTCATTCTATTCAAAATGCTCCTTTTCATAGAAAACTTCCAACGTGCACGTACGAAACTTACAAGAACGTGTGACTGAAATGCTTTCGCGACGACGCGACGTACTATGAAAAAGTTTTGAACAAGACAGTTATTTGCAGCTTTTGAGTATGGAAGTATGAAAGAGAGTGGTATAATAGGAGGTCGTTTTGAGAAGTTATTGTGGTTTCTTGAATACTGCTTTCAGAACAGAAGCATGAGCGCAATGAAAAAATTTGAAAGAGTGTTTTGTACTCAATCTGAATCATCACTTTGACATTATGCGAATAGTTACTGACTTTCACCATATTTCTTTATGAATTGATGGGAATCAGTAAAGTATTTGTTTTCCATTGATTGGTAATGAATGTGATGAATGTTCCCCGCATAAACTTTCTGAAATATTGTTTTCTTATATATAAAAACTAGCGGAATTCTATGAAAAAGCTTTGAGTATTGCAAATTGTTCATTAGCATTCTTGATTTGGAAAAAAGTGTCCGGTAAAAAGTCGTTCAGTTAGGAAGTGGAGGAAAAAGAGAAAATGAACCGTATATGATGGAATTGACCGACACTTGATGAAAATCAATAACTACCGTTTTCAAAAAACTGAAAATAAAATTATTTCCAGTTTGACGAAAAATTATATTCATGCAGTGAAGGACTAATAATAGGGAACACTTTGAGCCCCTTGCTGGCTGAAATTTTCATGGATAACATAGAGTATGAAATCCATAATGAGCAGTTAACTAACAGTTTCTTGTACTTAGATGTAGATGATATCTTAGTCTATTTTACTGGTATAGATAGGGAATTAGGCAAGTTCATTGAATATGACAATTCAATAAATTACCTCAACTTAACCATTACGAACAATTTTCCACAAACCATCGTAGACGGACATTATCATACATAATTCAGCCTCCACACACCCTCACCAGCATAAGGTTGCTGCATTGAATAATATGCTTCACAGACTATTGAATACTCCATGTCTGAGAGTAATTTCCAGAGAGAGCTGAGTTTGATCAAACAAATCGCGGTTAACAACGGTTATAAGGTAGATATTATAGACTCTATCCTTTCAAGAAACTACAAATGCAAGCCATGGACCTGATACACCCAAATTCAAGATGCGATAACGTCAGTTATAGGACACTGTCATATTTGGGTGACCCAACCAATAATATTGCCCATTCTTTGAAGAAAGAATGCGTAAACGTTACAGAACGAATAATAGTCCAAGTAGATTTATTAAAAACAATGAAGAGAAATCTTCAGTGTCGGATAGATCAGGAGTATATAAGCTGACTCGTGGCTCTTGCCCAAAACTGTATATTGGCCAAACATGGAGAACATTTTCCCAAATAATTAAAGAGCATAGAAGTAGTTTTGTAAATAGAAAGACCAATTCCATATTTGCAAACCACCTTTTAGCACATATTTCTTTTAAACATTTTTTGTGAATTGAACAGATGAATGGAGGTCGTTTCTAATTCGGATCGTCAACCATAAGACCCTTTTATTCTGTATTCACTCACAATTTCAATTATAATTCGAATATGGAATTAAACTCTCTCACAAGTGAATATGAGTACTATTCCATTTTCATTTTTCACAAGTAACATCCGTGGATGTTACTTGTGGGTGCTCTGTTCACTCACTCGAATTGACTGCCGTGTTGGTCGGTGGTTCAAGTTCTAGTCTGAACAATCAATTTTCACTTGATATCGTCCAACCCGTGTTAGGAATCACCCGTTGAAAGGTAAGACCTCGTTAATCATTAGCTCAAGCAAGTTTCTACTTCTGAGGGTTGTCGTTCGTAGGGGTGCCATAGCTGGTTAACAGAATAACAGATTTCAAACAGATTTTTTGTACTTCATAAGCTTCATAACTGTTGAATGTTCCTTAATATTCAAAATTTTTCATTATATTGTATGTAGCATTCATCTATTCATCTTCAATTTTATTCATCTGTATGTATACAAGGTGTAACGAAATAAGTATAAAACATTCAAGGAGGTGATTCCTCATCGACGAAAGATAGGATCTTTCATATAAAGAAATTTCATTGGAGCATTCCTTGCTAAGATACAGCCCCTTAAAGGGGGTATATAAAATTTGTATAACAATTTTTTTCACAAGCACTGAAAAAGTTACAATATTGAAATTAACCTGGCGTTTTGTACTACCAAAAAGACAGAAATTTATTTGGTTCACCCCATGGTTGTAAGGGGTGGAAAACGCAATTATCTCTGTAGTTGTTCATAAAATAATAATTTTTTGCTGCGAACTGGTTTATTTTGGGCAAAAAAACCAAGAGACATTTTTTGTTAAGATTGAAACAGGCTATCGGAAACAGATTTTTAAATGGTAAACAAATGATAAGACAAAAAGATAAGAAAATGTTTTCCACCCCTTACAACCATGGGGTAAACCAAATAAATTACTGGCTAAATGTCTTTTTGGTAGTACAAAACGTCAGGTTAATTTCAATATTGTAACCTCTTCAGTGCTTGTGAAAAAAATTGTTGTACAAGTTTTATGTACCCCCTTCAAGGAGCTGTATCTTAACAAGGGATGCTCCAATGTAGTTTCTTTATATGAAAGATCATACCTTTTTTCGATGAGGAATCAACTCCTTAAATGTTTTACACTCATTCAGTTACATTCACTTGTAACCAACTTTTTAATTTTTTGACCTTTTTTCCTCTATAATGACTGTCCAATCTTAGTCTGCTCTCGAAAAAATCAAATTATTCATTACCTACAGAAAACTCCTCAGGGCGCTCTAAGAGCGGTGCCTGTGCAAAAGTTGTGATTCACATTGGATTTGGATCGCTGGAGGTTAAATCCAGTTGGAAAAACGTTCTCAGTAAGTTCATTCCACATAAACGCAGTTGTTCTCCAAAATAAAGAGTTCTTGAACAGTGAAGGTCGAGGTGTATTGAGTTGAACCTCAAAACAATGAGCAGCCACAGTCCGTCGCATATTTCTGATATGTACCGCTCCACTTGAACACTTCCCGTGGAAGTACCTATAGAAGAGAGACAAATCCCTAATCTTTTTTTCGATGTTCCAGTGATGTTCGCGTCTCCAATCAGGCGGATGGCTCTTTTCTGGATGGAATCCAGCAGCTTCAGGGCATGCTTTATCCGTTTCATGTTTAGTTTTTTTCAGTGACATCTATTCCATTTTCAAAATAACAATAGTAACTTCAATAGATCATATTTGACTTTATCACGAAGTTGGAATTGTTTAAAAAACAATATTTCAACAAACACTTTCATTGTCGAATTCATGAGATATTCAAAAAATATTGAACATTACTATCAAACAGCTATAGTTAGGAAAAATATATACGCCAATGTATTTCAAGATAATTAAACAGAGCCTTTCTCAGTTGGCTTGAAGATGTCCAACTTTCTCAAGTTAGCCAAACCGCATCGTAAATAGTACATGTTGGTGCAATCCCCGTGAGTGATAAGATCCATTAATCAATCTGGTAATAGTATACTAGTCCTGGAATGCCGAAACAATGTACCAAAGTTGAAGCGTACTGAGACGGCTAACTTAATCAGGGGCTCTTAACGGAAAAGAGGAAATATGATAGAGGATGGAGATTATAATTGAAACATTCATAGTTGGAACCTGATCTTTCATTAAGACATTCCTATCTTTAAATTATAATAAACAAAGTGTGTGTGAGATATCAAATAATATCATATTTTTTCGATCTCACGAAAGCTTTTGATTGCCTAGACCTAGATCATACTGAAACCAAACTGTACTCACTAGGAAATCGTGGAAATATAATGAAGAGATTCATGTCATTTTTGAGGCACAGAAAAATTATTGTGAAACTCAATGGAGCACGATCTGAATTGCATAACATCAATCTAGGAGTATCACAAGGATCTATACTGGGTCCAATGATCTTCCTTATGTTCATCAATGATTTGCCAGAGTATATGAATGCCGATTGCTTAGTATTATATGCCATTATATATTATTATATAACAAATTCAGTAACTGGTGTGTCTCTAATCGAATAATTCTATTCCAACAACAAAATCATTCTTATGCAATATTCTATAAAAAACAATGGTATGGTCTCGGAAATAAGTATACGTAACGCAACATTGATGACATCAGAATTTAGGAAGTTTTTAGGCACGTTCTCAGACTCCAATCTATCCTTCAGAAATGGTATCAATCATATCAGCAAGAAAGTAAATAGTGGGTATTATGCCATTCTGCAGATGAAAAACATCTTCAATGAGCTTCAACTTATCAATATTTACTGTGCTCTCATATATCCCCATATATTTTTCCACTAGCATAAGCGAAAGTACCGCAGAGTATACTCGATTTTTTTCCTGAAATAGATGAAGTTGAATACAGTAGTGTTCCGAAAAAGTAAACAACTAATCAAATTTCGTTTTGTGTATCCCGATACTTTAAGTAGTTCGTAAATATTACAATAGATGGCGTTATAGCGCCATCACTTTGAATTCGGGGATAATGGCTTCTATACCGCCAGTTTGAGTATAAATGGTTACTTGTGTTGTATCCTTGGAAAGGAAATTCTTTATCCAGTAAAATGGCCTGAATATTCAGAATATTTAACGCAGCTTCAATTCCTGTTAAGTCAGAGTGGGTTTTCAATTGGAGAAAGAGTTTTATAAATTTTTACTCCTTCATCTATTTACAAAAATTGGAAAAATTTCAAAGGAAGGAAGGGAGCAATTCAATTCACAATTAACTTTTCACAAAGTCATGTAGATTATGCATAGAAATTACATTCAGATACAAAATCGAAGAAAGCCCTTTCAAAACTACTTTCACATGAACATTGGATTACATTAAAGAAAAAGTACTTTTCAAACAAATATTTTCTAATGAACATTGAATTATACGAAAATCACTTTTTGTGTTCACTTTGTACTCCAAACTTCCGTTATGGAATTGAATCAGATAAAATGTATAGAAACGCTACAAAATTTATTATATAAAAGAGTCAAGATATGAAATTTCACTTCCATGGAACACTCTCATCTTCAATGACAGATCAGTAAAAAAACGTGTGCTTCTCAGGTCGCCCGACAGAAGTGATAGCTTAAAGTAATCTAAGTTGTACTTCTGATACACTGTAGTAATGAATATTACTTGAGTTTTATTTCAACACAGAACCGTTATTTTGAACACCTCGATAGGTGTTTCAGTCACCAAGTGATTATCTTCAAGAGGAAAATTAATATTCCTCTTGCTGATTAGATTTTTATAATAGAACCGTTGCGTGTTTTTGTTTTGAAATTAAATTAAAAATTTCAATGCCGTTTTGAATATATATATTGTTTAAAATTATTCCTATGACAACAGAATATGTCGATCGCACACTGAACACTGAGTCATACGAAAAGAGGAGAGAGAAACGTCTGTCCACGTCTAGCGTGAGTTGGAGTGCGGAGAAAAGGAAAGCCAGACAGACTAGCGCCGTTACGCGTTATTTAACGAAGCGCTTTACCCTCCCATGAGAAATTATTACTTTGAAAACTTTTTTTCCAACAATTATTCTCCCCTATAAAACATACTTCTTCCGATTGAGCTATTAATTGCTCTGTTATTGAAATTATCGGATACAATGTATTATTCCTTACTTTTCAATTTCAAACTTCTTATTCCACAAACACCACATGGCAGATAATTTCGTAGTCCACGGTTTTTCAATACAATTTCATCATCTTTATGAAAAACAATCGACAACTTTTTCTAATTTACAATACCACTGACAACACTTCCTGTTTTCCAGTTCCAGTTTGCGGGTAAAGCCAATGAAGTAAAGGTCGACCTGGCCTCATAATACGTCAGTATGCATACACATGTCTCCGAATGAATCATAAACCTATCCTGCTCAATATCCAGAACATTGTGGTGAATATGCAAATATCACGTATGCAATTCACGATTCGACCATATTCGGGCGTTGGAGTGCGCGTAGAATCGATAATAATGGGAACACGTTTTCAGTACTTTTCCTCTTATATTCTCGACACAAATATAGCTTTCAGGTGCGGAAGTATCTAAGCGAATTCTACAAATTCCTCCGGAAATGTATCGCTTTCAGAGTCATGTGAACACGATGGATGAACCGATAGAAGAATTATTTGTCGAGTATGACATAGGTTTTACAAATCTAGTCTTAAATGCAAGTGGAGTTCCAATAGGGAAATTGTTTCTTCTTCATTTCATTAAGTAATAGAATTAATTCATAATGAAATATTCAGATATAGAATAAGGAGAAGAAAATCGAATAACTAACATAGCACATGCCATTACCTAACGATACTTGATTACTCCAAGGCATTTGATACCTTAAGACATGATATTCTTCTCTCTATCTTACATTTCATTGGATTCGCAGACACTGCTTGTTCAATTATTAAGTCTTATCTATCTGGTAGGTCGCAACAAGTGAAATTAGATGATCNTATTATTATTATTATTATTATTTTAGTCAATGAAGCATGAAAACTAACCTAACTCAGCGTATTCAATCAATGACGCAAGGAAACTGTAACAATCTACTCAATTGTTACAACAATAATCCTCACGTCGAATTACTGGCTCACTATCTAATATTGAAATTGTTTAACGTGAGAATAGCTTAGGTTATTACTTTCAATATTTTTTATATTCTTCCTTTCATGTTTTTCTAATGCAACTTCCGCGGGTTGACCGGCTTTTTCGTAAGGTTGATTTCTTTTTGGCATTCTGAGAAATGGAATATTTTTTTAAGAAGAATTTCCATCTTACTCATTGCCAAATTTGGTTTAAACATTCGATTTATGATTCAGAGTCAGGAAAAAGAAATCTTTGGAGTTAAACTTCGAATAAAATCATGAAAAACCAGAAACCTTGAGTTGAATTATTGTACTAACTATTCACTTGGTTACCTCACTCACATAACAACTTCAATTGAAATTCATATACTGTTAGCTACTATTTTACTGTTTAGTAATATTGCACCAACTATCATTATCTCAAAAATGGTTACCCAAAGAAAACTCTTGTTTAGACTCCAATATGTACGTTTTCCTCGAATAAATTTCAGAAAAATTGTATTTATTGATGAGAGGACTTAGGACAATTGAAGGGTGTTAATGATACAGGTTTCATAATAGTATTTTTTCACCAGTGAGAATTGTTTTGGATCTGGTGATGCGCCCTAAATTAATTCTACCAACTACCAACACCAAACTCACGACTGATAGTCTAATACAGGGGTCTCCAAAATACGGCCCGCGGGCCAAATCCGGCCCGCCAGTGTCATCAATCCGGCCCGCGACAGCCAATGATTTACTGTCATCAATCTGGCCCGCGACAGCCAATGATTACCTAATTGTTGTTACTATTGCTGTGATAAGTTGAAGAAGAAAACACAGAATGATAATTACTCGGTTTTATTTACTTGCAAGGTA
>NW_019293648.1:6804-33869 GCF_000500325.1 Leptinotarsa decemlineata | reverse complement strand
TTGACCTTGAAGCGCTGCCCCACTATGAACGCCTCCCTCTACCTACACACGTTTGTTTTCTTTGCTCTCCTTCTTCGCTCTTATCGCAGCTCCAGTCTGTAAGCACCCTTATTCGCTTACACCTGCGACCTAAGAAAACCTTACAAGAAAAAGTCTAACGAGGTCAAATCGCTCGTGTAGAATATCTAATGTGGCATGAGGTGTGTGGCACGTAGCGCCGTCCTATTGAATCCACATGTCCTTGGTGTCCAGATCATCCAATTCAGGCTAAAAGATGTTGGTGATCATTGACCTATAGTGCTCGTCGTTGACAGTGATGGCCTGGTTAACGTCGTTCTCAAAGAAATATGGACCGATGACGCCGCCATCCTAAAAATCACACCAAACAGTGACTTTTTCGGAATGCATTGGACGCTCTTGGATCTCATGTGGATTGGTATCGTCCCAAATTCGACAATTTTGTTTGTTCACGTACCCATTCTTTCAGAAATGGGCATCATTGCTGAAGATGATTTTTCTATGAAAGTTAGGGTCAGTTGACAACTGCTCCAGGGCTCATTCAGCAAGCACACGTCGTTGTTTATGGTAGTTTACTTTCAGTTCCTGAGTCAGTTGTAATTTGCGAAAGGCCAAGTTCTTGTGAGCGACGCGAAATCGACTGCCTCAGATTCTCCTGCACACTCTCAACAATTTTATTATTTGCAGGTGTTGTTGAATATTATATTCGTCCACGGTGATTTGGCAAAACAGACTGAATATATGACAACTAACTTGAATTCCGAGGAATGTTCCGGCCAAATATATGCCAAATATAAGCGCCATCCACTCTCCCATCGAGTCAGTCCAGTGGAAGTTACAGTGCAGTACGCGAAGCGATCTAGTAAGGCGATAGATATTCGAATAATAGTTGAAGTTTTGGTTGAATTGCCTGTTGTATTTAAAGTGAAATAAAGTTAAGTTTAATTATTGTTCAGTGTAGTCAATTATTGGTCAAAGCATAGGGAAATACGTAACATTTGGTGTCAGAATTGACTGAAAATTTTCTGTTTCATGGTGAAAATAAGGAGTGTCGATTACGACAAAAATGTTTGAGGCTTTGCAAGCGAGCCTTGCGGAGAATGAAGAACGAAGGAAGAGGGAAGGACGATTACGCCGAAAGGAAGATCGTGTATTATTACTGAATATTCTAATATACTGAAAAAACACAAAAGGAACAGAATAATATCATAAACTATTGGTAAATATCCAGGAGAAATGAGAAAAAGACAATAAGATATACCTTCATTTATTTGAAGATTTAAAAATTTCTCAAGAAACAAAGACAGGATTGGAAAAAGTAGTGGATGAGAATCTTGATGGGGTTGAAAGGAAATGTGAGGAGAAGCTTGAAGGAGTCGGAAGAAAGTTTGAAGAGGTTTTCCGGGAACTTCGTAAAGAATCGCCGACCCGAAAAGGATTACTGAGGATGCCCAGTTAACAGGAAAAAAACTTTCCACCAGACTTGATAAGGTAGTGGACATATACTCCTTCATGAACAGCTCTGATAGGGAGATAAGCTCTCCTACCTCCCGCCACTTCGGGTTATCTCTGACCCGGAGGGTAGCAACCCGTAAGGGTTCCTTGTCCAGGTATACGGATAGGAAACCTGAGGAATCACCTGACCATGGTGTGGTCAGGTGATTAATAACCTCTGAGGGTGACACTATCTTCCTGACGAGGCAAGAGAGCATCGTAGCGCAGAAGGAGGATCCGGTCTTGAATACTGTACGATAATGCATTGACAAAGGAGTGAGGCCGTAATGGCAAAAGATTTCCAAGTACGGCCAGCAGAAAAAGAGTTACTGGATCCAATGGGACTCCATGTGCATTCGAGATGACCTACTTACTCGGAAATGGGAAAGTCCGGATAGAAGAACCCACAAATTCCAAATAATCTTTCCAAAGACGTGTATCCCCTTCCTGAAGGGCATTTCGGAGTGAATAGAATTCTAGCAAAAGTGCGTGAAAAGTACTATTGGGTCAATTGCCGTCGAGACGTGAAACAGTGGTGTAGGCGCTGTGACCTGTGCTCTTCAAGAAAAGGTCCGAAGACAAGGCGAAGAGGAAAGCTGAAGCAGTACCTCAGTACCCTTTCGAAACCCTATGACCAAATCCGGTAACAAGTGGTTGTGATGACCTATTAATCCAAATGGCCTGAAGTAGTAGCCTTACCCAAACAAGAGGCTAAAACGTTGACACAAGCCCTGTTGCAGAAAGTAATTTCCAGACATGGGTTACCCCAAGAACTACACTCGGATCAGGATCGCAACTTCGAATCGGATTTATGGAAGGAAATGATGACTTTGTTGGAAATAAAGAAGACAAGAACAACTGCTTTTCACCTACAATCCGATGGAATGGTCGAAAGGCATAATCGCATCATAAATAACTACTCCGAAAACCAAAGAGACTTGGATGAATTGGTTCCTTTCTTTCTGTTGGCATACAGGAGCTCCCAGTATGATGCGACAGGTTAGACATCATCCATTAACTGGCCGAGAACTGAAGCTTCCCATAGACGTATTGTGTGGTAGTCCATCCGATGATTCTCAAGAGGTACCTATTTCAGAGTTTGTGAACGATCTGAAGGAGAGACTGGAAATTGTACACAACTTTGCCAGATCCAAATTACAGCTTTTTAGCGACAGGATGAAGATAAAATTTGACAAAAAGTCGCTGCCAGTGAGCTTCAAGGAAGGCGATGCAGTGTGGCTCTATCAACCCCAACGTCGAAAAGGTTTGTATCCCAAATTTCAGAGACCATGGCAAGGACCTTACCTGGTAACAAAAAAGATAAACGATATGGTGTAAGAATCCAATTGTCACCCAGAAACAAGCCTAAAGTTGTTCTCATAGAAAGGCTCAGTCCTTACATGGGTCGTAATGCCTCCTTTTGGAATGTTGTTCGGGGCAAACAACCTCAGGGAAGGGGGTAGGTAGTGTTGTAAATCATGCTCTACAGAAAATAACGCCGTCAAATGTATATAACGTTTTTCTCTGTGCGTTGATCAATAATTGACTATACTGTACAATAATCAAACTTTATTTCATTTTAAATACAACAAACACTTCAACTAAAAGTTCAACTATTATTCGAATGTTTATTGCCTTGATAGATCGCTTCGCGTACCGCACTGTAACTTCCACTTGACTGACTCGATGGGCGAGTGGATGGCGCTTATATTTGGCAATCGAAGGCGGCGGAACATTCCTCGGAATTCCATCGGAGCCGGTAGCATTATTCTCACTAGATCTATAATGGCAGCAAACATCGTACATTCGCGCGCTCTTAGCTACGGCACAATTAGTTTATGATTACCAGTGGCGACCGGCGTTATTTTCTTTAGGGCATGATTTACAACACTACTTTTAAATGCGTTTTTTTTAACCGCCATCTTCAATGAAAAAAAATCATAAGAAATCGTGTGTGGCATCAATTAACGGGCAATCAAATGCTGAACAGGGATGAGAAAATGATTTTAAAGTATAAAAGTTATTAACAACATAGTATGGAGAAATGATAAGCCTAGTTTAAGCCTATTATGAGCCTATACTACTATATGCAACATATTCAAATTCCATTTTGTTCCATTCATGTTCAGTGACGAAAAATTTGATGTTAAATCGATGAAACATGTGCTTAGTGAAAAGGGGTGCAAAACCATTCTCTTCTATCATGCTTTGACCGGATGCGATACCACAAGCTCCTTATTTGGAAAAAGTAAATCGGCAGCATATCGACATTTTTGGAAATGCGCTACGTTGATTAGACCCGAAAATGCAAAGAGAAATAAACTTATGGATGTTGTCACCAAAGCAATGGTCTCGTTGTACGGAGGAAATCTATTAAAGACAGAAACTTTAATACGCTACGATATAATTTCTACTTGAAAAAAATCATAACTACCAAAATTACTGCTGCTCAGCACCTTCGTGTACATTTACAATGTCTTTGTTGAAAAACCCCGAACTCCAATATTGCCAACTCCAAAGAGTGGGGTTGGAAAAAAGAAGCAGACCAGCTACAGTCCATAGCATGTAAAATGAGCCCTTCACCAGAGTTATTACTGAACACAATCCGCTGCATCTGCAAAACGGATACAAATGAGCCGTGTGATAGTGGTAAATGTATTTGTCGACGGTATGGGGTGGAATGTAATAAGATATGCTGCAATTGTTTTGGTAGCGATTCTATAAATAGTGCCTTGAAAGGAAGTGTTAAAAAAATGATGAAGACTATTAGATATGATTTTTGCATTTTTTATACCGCCATTTGATTTCAAAAAATATAATTTTCTGAATTAACTTTCGGTTTTCTCTCACCACTCTGTTATTAATTTTTAAACTTCAAGATCATTATCTCAATCCTGTTTAGCATAACATATCCCGTTCATTGAAAACACACTCTACGTTTTATGGATTTTTTTAAACAAATTCAAGATGGCGGCCAAAAAACGCATTTCACGCACTAACATTTTTCTAGATTTTAGGTATGTTGAAAAGATATGAGTATTAAACTCAAAAAATCAACCTTTAGCAATTTTTTTGCGTAAATCTACTCTACTATTAGTTTGCTGACCAAAATTATCAACACATAAATTATCAATAATAAAGACCATTAACACTGTAACTGAATACCAGTATCCCATTAACATTCAAGTATGTTTTCAGGATCATTATCAGGTCCAGATGATTAAACATTTTTTTTTCGACAGAAAAGTTCTAACCATTTCATTTATTTATTTTTTTACCATCTTTCACAAGGATGTTACTACTTTCTACTCCTCTGTTTTTTGCAGATTTTGTTTATCGCCTGTTTTGTCAAACGCCATTTATATTTGTCAAATTGATCTCGTATATAATGAATATGATATTAGTAGCGATCCGCCTCGGCTCTGTACGAGTACAATGCTGATGCTGAAAATAAATTCACCCATCGAAAATTTGAGGGCATGGGGAAACAGTGATGATAAAAATCCTTTCTTATTGTACATCTACAACATAAAACGAACCTACTAGAACCTCCGGAAATATAGCGATAGGAAGAAACAGTGATGAAAAGGTAACTTTATTTTATGAACCCAACTTTTTACCCCGCGGCTAGCGCCATAATTGGAATATTCAAAAATCCTTTCTTTTTGCCTAGCTACAACATAAAATGAACCTATATACAAAATTTCAGCCTCAGAAAATATGGCGGTACGGAGAAATAGTGATGAAAAGGTATTTTTCATATGTAAGCGTGCCCCTTTTATCACCAAGCGGGGCGATCCAGTTGGAATATTTGAAAATTCTATTTTAGTGCGCATCTGAGACTTGAGAAGCACCTATATACAAAATTTCAGCTTTCAGAGACGAATGAGTGTTGGGCGAGTGACTTTCGCGATTAAAGAAAAAGTAAGCACCTTGCAAGTAATGGCTCTTGGTAATGAACAATTCAAAAATATATACAATGAATACAGGGAATCATACAGACTACTTTTGAATCAATCAAAAAGTGACTATTTCAAAAATATGATTAAAGAAAGTGACAATAAATCAAGAACCACATGGAATGTGATAAATACCCTCAACAACAAGGCAGGAAATAGCAACACTGTTTTACCTAATACTCATGGGGGCGGACTGAATCTAGCGAATTATTTTAATGTCCATTTTGTAAACTCTGCACCAGCTATCGAGAGTTTTCATGATAAGGAAACTCCTACCCCTAGCAAAACGAACCACAACTCGATATTTCTTTATCCAGTGAGTGAAGAAGAAATAATCCAATCCAGCTATAAACTCAAAAATAAAATGAGCAGTGGTATAGACAATGTGCCATTAAAAATTCTAAAAAAGTGTATTCCGTGTGGCAGTTCTCTGCCACATTTTAACCGATTGCCTAGTATCCGGTACCTATCCAGATCAAATGAAACTGGCCGTAGTTGTCCCCATATATAAAAAAGGTGAACAAAATGATATGAATAATTACAGACCAATAAGTTGGGTTGAGAATTATGAGTTTTTTTGTGGCACTTGGTTTGTTCAATGATTTCTAACATGGTTTTCTTAAAGGGAAAAGTACCGAAACAGACTTGTGCAAGTTTGTGGATGAAATTCAATATTTAATTGAACAAAATTCTTGTGCCTGTGGCGTCTTCCAGGACCTCAGTAAAGCGTTCGACTGTGTTGATCATTCCATTTCACTTCGAAAGCTTTTCAGTTACGGAATAAGAGGAAATACCTTCGATCTCTTGAAATCGTATTTAAGTAACAGGAAGCAAAAAATACATATTAGGCAACGAAATAATGAATTTTTCTCAGACTTCACTTAAATAGAAAAATGCGTACCACAGGGAAGTGTACTTGGACCTTTATTATTTATTATATACATAAATGATTTCTCTGAAATTTACAAACAGTCAAGTACTAAAGTTGTGAGCTATGCAGATGATTCCAATCTCATTGTACCAGTAAACAGGAACCTCAACTTGGAAAAATCCATTTCAAATAGCATTTCTATAGCATCCACATATTTCAATACCAACAAGTTACTGTTAAACACATCTAAAACAGACTGCATTTTGTTCAAAACTGTTCACATGAATATTTCTATTCCGGAGTATTTTCAGCTCAGTAGTGAAAGACTAGATATTTCAACGAGTACAAAACTGTACTTTGGAATTTATATAGATGATAAACTGAATTATGAGGTACATATTGTCTATTGCAAAAAAACTAGCAAATAAGTGTTATGCAATTCGAGTGTTGAGACGTCACTTGAAAATCGATGCACTGAAAACGGTATATTATGAGACTGTTTATCCTCTGCTGAAATATGGAATATTAGTATGGGGAGGGAGTACACAACTGAAACGTATTTTCATAATGCAGAAACGTATATTGAAGACAATCTTCAATATGAATTACACAGACACTTGTCGTGGTACCTTCAAGGGTAACAAAATGCTTACTGTATATGCTATATATATTTATGTTTGTGTACTTTTAGTAAATGAGAACAAATCGAATTTTGAAGATGACAAATATAGACATGAGTATTCCACCCGACAGAAATTCAATTATATTGTTCCTAAACATAGATTGAAAAACACAGAGCATGGGCCGTATTACGCATCAATTAAATTCTACAACCATTTACCCTTGAGTATCAAAAAAGATCGGACATTACAAGAATTCATGGACAAATAACCATTTTCAGTCTGTATCAAAATTAAGCTTCCTAATAACTTCAATATTACATATTACATTCTACTCATTAATCTTTATCGGTGATATTTACTTATTTATTCCTGTCTAAAAATCCTTTCTTATTGCACATCTAAGACCTAAGAAGCACCTATATGCTAAATTTCAGCTTCCTAGGACTTCCAGTACGGAGAAACAGAGATGAATGTGTGAGTGGTAAACGAGTGACTTCCACATTTCCGCATTAAGTGTAGATTTAATGTCATCTCCAGTTTATTACAATTTTCAGAGCTATTTCACTAATAAATAACTAATAATGTTGAAATCTCTAGATATTTATTTTGAAGAAAAGATCCTGAAATTCAGCGTCATATAAATGATGTATCAGGATGCAGAAGTAGAAAGCCAAAAACTTTCTTTCCCAGAAATCAACCTCTCCTAAAAATATACCTAACCCTTTCAATTCAAAGGTGATGATTGATTTTGTAAGGAATAAAATTATTCAATTCCTTATTCTTCTGCCTGTTTCAAGATTCTGGTAATTTGAGAAATATATTTCCATGAAAAGATAGAAGGAGGTTTACGACTGTTTCCTATTATTATAATTCACCCACACCAGCCGTCATTTGTATACGAAGCTGTCGGGATAACCTCACGGTAATACAGTGGACATCTCGATGAAAGATACCATCACACAACTAGATGGATTTATGAGACGTATGTTTTAAGCAGGTGACCTTTTCTCCAGGTGATCCTTTTCAGCTCCCACAACTTGTAAATGTCGGTGTAATTAAGATTCAGATTTGTGTTGGGGACAGTCGCTGAAAGGAACTAAACTATTATTTCCTGTCCAAATTTAGTACCTAGTGATTCATTTTGATTTTCGTCATTCAAACGGAAAGTCAGAAATAAAAAATGTCATTAAAACTTTATTTAAATCCTGTTTTTTTCTCAGGTACTAAAAGGAAAGAAGAATTTGTATGGGAGTTGAAGAAATTAGAATCAGTAGAGATATCTAACAAAAAAAATAAAAGGTCAACACGATGCTACTGGAGGTTTTCTCAAAATCGACTGTAGAAAAGTATTGCCGTTTGTTACGGTTAATTGCAAACACTTTCTATTAGTGAAATAAATTGGCTATTTCGGCGGTTGTGTTGACATGCCCATGAATTTAGTTGTCTTGTAGGCGTTTTTATAGTGGGTAAGAATGCAAAATAAATTTGGATTTTCACATTGCTATATTCCTGAGAAAAACCTGCAAATTGTAAGTAAAGTTTGAAAATTTTATTTATAGAAATTAAACTTTGATCAAGTGCCATCAAGGGCCATAAAAAAAGTAACAACATATCCACGAAAGAAACTGACTATTTCTTCTGTGGAACAGGAGGTGATAAGAATAAATAGACCAGGGAAATCATGACTGATATCTCGAATAGTGATTTAGTATCAGAACTAGAGCAACTGACAAACAATACAGAGACTGATCTGAAACTGAGATACAAAGTATGCGTGAAAGTTTTGAAAACAAAACGAAAGAACTTGAAGAGAAATGTAACAAATTGGAACAGAAAATAACTAGTTTAGAGAGATACAATAAGAAGAATATGTTATTTTTAGGACAGAGACAAATAGAGACTACCTTCTTACAGTTACTATAGACAAAGTAAATGAAATTTTTGGAAACAACATAACTGAGAGTAAATAACACATACGCTATCGGAAAAAAATACAGTCATATTTGAATTCATCTGAAAAAATTACAAGGTACAGGCATATCTATAACCCATGATCTACGACCAGAGGGCCAGGTAATTAATAAACGGCTAGTCAAAAACCTAAAAAATTTCAGAAAATATACTTACCAGGCATATATGAGAAATCAAAATTTATATGTAAATGAAACACAATATACTCTAGAAGAACTAGAACGAAGTAACAAAGGCTGTGAAGTTGAAACTGAACCGAAACTCAAATCAAATAGTGCACCATAATACACAAGGAGCATTCAGATGGTGTTGAAATTTTTGTGATAATTGAACAAATTTTGTTGCTGCTGCGAAAGAACTGAAAAATGCTCTTCAAAATATAAGCAATGTATTTGTTGTGGATGCAATGTCGTCTAGAAGAATTCAGTTCAGGTTCAATCCTTCAGGAGCCTCTGAAGAATAATATCAAAGGATTTGTATAAACAGTCTCTCAAAGAAGAAACTTTACGAACTTTTTTTTGCTGAAGCTGAGAATATACCCAATTCCAGGCTCTTTACCAGAGTATCAAGCGATCCATCTGATCTTGAAGCACTCACAGTTGATAATTTTTTATTGGGTCGTCAAGTGGAGATGGCTCCTGTATACGCCTCAGCTCAGACAACGATTGCCTACGAAGAGAATGGAGAAAAACGCAGATGTTGCTTGATAACTTTTGGAGCCGTTGGGTCAAGGAATGCCTAACCACATCATCAAAACGGGGTAAACAGAAGAAAACTCAAAAAATTATCCAAGTTAATGATGTTATACTAGTTGATAACACTCTACCCAGGTAGGCATGGAAGTTGGGGCGCGTACCTGCAACTTACCCTGGTCCTGATAGCAGAGTACGTGTCGTAGATGTATAAACTTTAAATGCCGAATACAGGCGGCCAGTGACAACAATTTTTTTATTGGATCTGGAGAAAAAATAGTTCCTCTAGCAGAGGAAAGGATGTTGAAACTTGTTATTCAGATTTTGTAATAATTCAATTTGTTGCTTGTTTTTATATTTCTTTGCTCACCATATAGTTGTTATAAAAATAGACTTAAAGATGAACTCTTTGGCGAGGTCATATATTTGGTGGCCTGCAATTGATAAACAAATGGAGGATATGGCAAAATAATACATGGTAACAATCCACCTAAAGCAAAACTAGTAACGTGGAATTGGCCAAAGAGCCATGGACGAGACTCCATGCCGATTTCCACTATTAAACAAAAATTTTTTAGTCGTAGAAGATGCATCGTCCAAGTGGATTGAATGTTTCGAGGTTCAAAATATCACTACTACGACAACCATTAACATTTTTCGAGATCTTTTTTCGAGATTTGGTCGACCCCTTCAACTCTGTACTGACAATGCCACTACTTTTATGTCTGACTCATTTCAGGATTTTCTAAGTAGTAGTTCGGTTGAGCATATCACTGGCGCACCTTATCACCCATCAACTAACGGTCAAGGTGAAAGCGCTGTCAAAATAATGAAAAAGGCCATTTTGAAAGCAACACACGGAAAAAGAAAAAATGATTATAATTCAATAATAAATCGGTTTTTGTTTCATTATAGGAACACTCCTCATACATTCACGGGGGAAACGCCAGCAAAATTATTATTAGAATACAATTTACGCTGTAAATTTGATTTGATGATTCCATCAGTACAAAGAAATGTTTTAAAAAGTAAAAATTTACAGGAAAACTATTTCAAGGGAAACAGATCAGAAAATTTTGAGGTAAATGATGGTTTGGGCTCGCGATTTTCGGAAAGGTTCCTATAACTGGTGTGAGTCCAAAATACTGGAAGTTCTTGAAAAAAGAATGTACATGGTTCAAACACATCAGGGACTTATTTGGAAACGACATCTCGATCAACTCAAGAGAAAATTTTGAAGAGAAAATGAATCAGGGGCGATCGATGGTGACGTAATCAATATAATCCCTCGCTCAGATTTAGATGTAAATATAGAAAAAAAATTAAGTATAAATAATAGTGGTAAGGACAGTGAAAGTGAGGTACTTATTAATAATAATGGTGAACAAGAACATCAAAATGTGAACTCGAAAGTATTGAGAAGAAGAAGCCAATTAAAACCACTTGATCGTCTAGTTATAAGTTAGTTATTGATTTTCTACGAATGCTTATTTTTTTATGACTTCTGAATTAAAGGGGAAGGTGTTATATATGCCTCTAAATACTCTGTATGAAGGATTCCCAAGATAAAAACGTTACCTTTTTTATATTCGAGTACTTATCTGGGCTATGTTAAATCGTATGATGGGAAGTCAGTAATGAATAAATCTCCAATCAAATTACTTAGTAGTTTTCATTGTTGAGTTTACTAATTCACGTTGATTATTAAACAGAACACAAAAAAACATATATACATACATACATACAGGTGAAGCTAATAAAAGCGTGTTAAAATAAAAACAGTCACCATCCCTTATTCTACAAGCGTAATAATTATTACAAACACACAATCAATACATTCACTTGAAAAGAACAGATAATATAAGCGTTAGTGTCAGAAGGAAAATTATTCTTGGGAAAAATATATTGAATTTACGTAGTGACTTATTGATGTGAACTTATGTTCTTCTCACAGCTAAATAAAGTTCTCCATTACAATTTTTTTCTCATAATGTGGAAGGTGAAGGTTCATAGAAAAAGTTAATAAAACTCCACAAAAAATGACTTGTGATGGATAGTTCAAAATTGTTCGAAAGAAAAATCGGTTGCCTTCTTATGTGTAGTTTGTATCTTATACAGTGAGTATCAAAAAGTTTGTACCATAGGGGAAACTTTTTTATTATCCATTTGTCAGAAAATGTTATTCTTGATAAAAGTTGGTGCACTGCAGGAAACTTAGATTTGAGTTGTCAAAATTTTAAATTTCTGAACGGTGTACAGGGGAGAACAAAAAATAGAAATTTTGATCAAGAATAAACTACCCTTATTTTCGACCTTATTGCAAAAGTTTATTTGAAAAAGTTGTTTGAATTTAAAAACAATATTGAGATTTCAAATCATAGCCACCTACATGACAAAACAAAAAAAACCATTTTTTTATGGTTCTATCCTCGTAAAGAGTACTAGTACTACTTACAGATTTGTATTACTCAATTATTTCGCATTTATTAATTCAGTCAATTATTTCTTGTCATCAAATCATAGATATTATAGACATACATACAGAGTGAAATATTAATATTGCACCAAAAAACTAGTATAAATTCAAACCATTTTCAACAAACATCGATATTCTAGTTCGAATAATAGTTTGGACTAAATTTCGCATTGAAATATTATTGAAGTAATATGAGGAAGGCGCCTCAGGTGTATATGAAATACATAATATACTAGTACTCTTTATGAGGCTAGAACCATAAAAATTTGATTTTTTTGTTTTGTTAAGAAGGTGGCTGTGTAATTTGTTAAAATATTTTTGAGTGCTTACTGTGGCCAACGCCACTTTTTTAACAGGTAGAAATTACCAAATCAACTCGCATGAGTAGTAACTGTGGATGTGAATCAATCTGCCATTCGATTGTTTTCGATGTTAATTACAGTGATCACTAACAGACAGTATACGTTGGCCCTTTTGCGTAAATGACGGCTTTCGAAAAGAACAATCTCATATCACCAATTGGGGCGTGGGGTATTATCTTGCTGATGTGCGATAAAAGAAACAAAGAAAAGTGAAATGAGGTTGGTAGATTCACTTTATTAGTATTCTTCGTTTATTGATTGGAACTAACGAGCTTGCAGTATTTTCTGATTGACTCGGCCGTTACTTGATGAAGATTTGGTAAAGTTTGTGAAAAGAGCTTGGAATAGTTTCTATAACTTTTGCTACAGTTTTTCCTAACCAAATAGTGGTGTAGAAATAATTTGTTAGAGGTAAACATTGATAAGTGTCAAATCATTACGTTCGCTAAAATTAGAAGTTCAATATTCTTTGAATATAAATTGAATAATTTAGCTCTTAATAGAGAAACATTCATTCGCGATCTGGCAGTTAAATTTGATAGAGATATTAAATTTAATCTTCAAGTATCAGAAATTGTGGCAAAAAGTCTCAAAGTGCTAGGTTTTGTGTTGAGAATTTCTACTGATTTTTCAATTAAAACAAAAAAGATTTTATAATGTGCTATCGTAAGATTCATTCTTGAATATTGTTCGGTTATATGGGACCCATACAATAATGTAAATATCGATTTGATTGAGAATGTTCAAAAGCAATTTTTGAGGAATTGTGCTTTTCAATTTGGTATTCAACGAAATGAATATGAGTACAGTCAATTCTTAACCAAGGTAGATATAAAATCATCGGAAGACAAGAGAATTTCTATGAATTTGAGTTTCCTCTTCAAAATAATAAATAGTGAGATAAACTGCCCAAAACTACTTCAACTAATAACTTTTCATATCAAACAAAAAGATAAAAGAAATCGTGACATTTTTTATATACATTTTTTCTGTAGCAATTATGCTTTGAACAGTCCGATTACTGTTTGTTGGTTTATTCGGCCCATAAGCTCAGTAGTGAAGTGAGGAAGAATTAAGTACGCCTTTCTTCAATCTGATAAATAAATGAATTAATAATGGAAAATATCCTAAATTTCAGACGGTGAAAGTTGCCTTTGAAAAAATAATTCTATGTTGGATGCTGTTGCTAAGTTAATGAGAATGGTAAATTATGGGATAATGTGAAAATCCATCCGTAACAATTTTGACCATGTTAAACGATACTTAAGAATTTTGAAATTTGAGAGGTGTTATACAATTTTCTACAAAGCTATAGTGAATTACCATTAATGGCATCCTAAGTAAAACTGACAAGACACCATTAGGAAGAATCATTTCTGAGCTGCATTCCTTGGGGGTCAGTTTGACTTTCCATTGGTTTGAGATGAAGAAATAAAGTTATCAAAAAATAAATTGATGGATGTAGCCGTTACTACGTGGCAGGAAATTATAATGAAGAAAAGAGAATCGAAACTTTCTATGTTTTTTACCACATTTATTTGTAACTAACGTTACTGCAGTTTCGTCATATAAGGACATTTTCAAACTTATACATTATACATTAATGTTTATTTTGAAAATTGAATGAGATATTATTGAAATTTTTTATTGGTTTGAAAGACCTATTGATGCCATTACGTGTGGAGTATAACATCGTTCGAATGTTCGCCACGGCTTCTCTGGGTGGAGCACATCCAAAACGTCCAGTTTTCCATGACTGGCGCGTAAATCAGGCTGAATTTGACTGATTGCATGACTTATGTTGGCTTTGAGGACATCTGTGGTTCGTGGTATTCGCTTACAGCTGCGACCTAAGAAAACCTTACAAGAAAAAGTCTAACGCGGTCAAATCGCACGACCTAGGTGACCAGCTCACATCACCTCCACCTGAGATGACTATATCCTCAAATCGCTCGTGTAGAATATCTAATGTGGCATGAGCTGTGTGGCACGTAGTGCCGACCTGTTGAAGTCACATGTCCTTGGTGTCCAGATCATCCAATTCAGGCTAAAAGATATTAGTGATCATTGACCTATAGTGCTCGCCGTTGACAGTGATGGCCTGGTTAACGTCGTTCTCAAAGAAATATGGACCGATGACGCCGCTAGCCTAAAAATCACACCAAACAGTCACTTTTTCGGAATGCATTGGACGCTCTTGGATCTCATGTGGATTGGTATCGTCCCAAATTCGACAATTTTGTTTGTTCACGTACCCATTCTTTCAGAAATGGGCATAATTGCTGAAGATGATTTTTCGATGAAAATTAGGGTCAGTTGCCAACTGCTCAAGGGTTCATTCAACAAGCACAAGTCGTTGTTTATGGTCGTTTACTTTCAGTTCCTGGATCAGTTGTGGTTTGCGAAAGGCCAAGTTCTTGTGAGCGACGCGAAATCGACTGCCTCGGATTCTCCTGCCCATTCTCAACAATTTTATTATTTGTACATGTTGTTGAATGTTATATTCATTCATGGTGATTTGGCAAAGCAGAATGAATAAATAACAACTAACTTAAATTCCGAGGAATGTTCCGGTATCTTCGTTTGCCAAAAAGCGTCATCCACTCGTCCATCGAGTTAGTCAGGTAGAAGTTACACTACAGTAGGCGAAGCGATCTAGTAAGGCAATAGACATTCGAATAATAGTTGAAGTTGGTTGAAGTGTTTGTTGTATTTAAAGTGAAATGAAGTTTAGTTTCATTATTGTTCAGTGCAGTCAATTATTGGTCAACGCACAGGGAAAAACGTAACATTTGGTGTTTTGTTTGAAGGTGGTTGACAATGTTTCGTGGTGTATTTCATCAGTTCGGACTTCCATTGTCTAATATATTATTTCACGAAAACCAGGCGGACTGCGATTCCAAGAATTGCATTTACCGGATACCCTGCGAGTGCGGAGAATCATAGATCGGTGAAACTAAGAGGCCATTGAAAGTTCGCATTGCTGAGCACAAGAAACACACACAGCGAGGAGAAACCAGCAAATCCTGAATAGCAGAGCATGTTTGGACTCATCAGCATAATATCAAGTAGGCTCAAGCTGAAATCATCCACAAAGAGGAACACTGGCTTAGGAGAAAATTCAAAGAAGCCGCGTATATGTTGTCCAACAACGCATTTAGTCAAGCTAGCGTAGAGATACGTAACATATGGAAACCTCTAATCAAATGAAAAACGACCAGTTATCACCCGAAGACGATTTTGGATCGTGATGAGGTAGTGGACAGAGACTCTTTCATGGACAGCTCTGATAGGAAGATAAGCTTCCCTACCTCCCGCCTATTCGGGTTATCTCTGACCCGGAGGGTAGCAACCCGTAAGGGTTCCTTGTCCAGGTATACGGACACACGGACACCTGGTTATTAATCACCTGACCATGGTGTGGTCAGGTGATTGATAACCTCTGAGGGTGACACTATGTTCCTGACGAGGCAAGAGAACATCGTAGCGCAGGAGGATCCGGTCTTGAATACTGTACGATAATGCATTGACAAAGGAGTGAGGGCGGAATGGCAAAAGATTTTCAAGTACGGCCAGCAGTTACTGGATCCAATGGCATGTGCATTCGAGATGACCTACTTACTCGGAAATGGGAAAGTCCGGATGGAAGAACCCACAAATTCCAAATAATCCTTCCAAAGACGTGTATC
This sequence comes from Leptinotarsa decemlineata, assembly GCF_000500325.1. NCBI lineage: Eukaryota > Metazoa > Arthropoda > Insecta > Coleoptera > Chrysomelidae > Leptinotarsa > Leptinotarsa decemlineata. Next base: position 17,714 of record NW_019293648.1, on the reverse strand, counting down.
CCCTTCCTGGAGGGCATTTCGGAGTGAAAAGAATTCTAGCGAAAGTGCGTGAAAAGTACTATTGGGTCAACAACAAGGCAGGAGATAGCAACACTGTTTTACCTAATACTCATGGGGGCGGACTGAATCTAGCGAATGATTTTAATGTCCATTTTGTAAACTTTGCACCAGCTATCGAGAGTTTTCATAATAAGTAAACTCCTACCCCTAGCAAAACGAACCACAACTCGATATTTCTTTATCTAATGAGTGAAGAAGAAATAATCCAATCCAGCTATAAACTCAAAAATAAAATGAGCAGTGGTATAGACAATGTGCCATCAAAAATTCTAAAAAAGTGTTATAGCGAGAAGAGGACAGCCAATAATAATCTTTTGTGATAATTGAACAAATTTTGTTGCTGCTGCGAAAGAACTGAAAAATGCTCTTCAAAATATGAGCAATGTATTTGTTGTGGATGCAATGTCGTCTAGAAGAATTCAGTTCAGGTTCAATCCTTCAGGAGCCCCACATATGGGAGGAACATGGGAGAGGTTAATTGAATTTTTCAAAAGAATAATATCAAAGGATTTGTATAAACGTCTTCCAAAAGAGAAACTTTACGAACTTTTTTTTGCTGAAGCTGAGAATATACTCAATTCCAGGTTCCTTACCAGAGTATCAAGCGATCCATCTGATCTTGAAGCACTCACAGTTGATCATTTTTTTTGGGTCGTCAAGTGGAGATGGCTCCTGTATACGCCTCAGCTCAGACAACGATTGTCTACGAAGAGAATGGAGAAAAACGCAGATGTTGCTTGATAACTTTTGGAGCCGTTGGGTCAAGGAATGCCTAACCACACCATCAAACAGAAGAAAACTCAAAAAACTATCCAAGTTAATGATGTTATACTAGTTGATAAAACTCTACCCAGGTATGCATGGAAGTTGGGGCGCGTACCTGCAACTTACCCTGGTCCTGATAGCAGAGTACGTGTTGTAGATGTATAAACTTTAAATGCCGAATACAGGCGGCCAGTGACAAAAATTTGTTTATTGGATCTGGAGAAAAAATAGTTCCTCTAGCAGAGGGGAGGATGTTGAAACTTGTTATTCAGATTTTGTAATAATTCAATTTGTTGTTTGTTTTTATATTTCTTTGCTCACCATATAGTTGTTATAAAAATAGACTATCAGAAGTTATGTTGGAAAAGTCAATAACATTTTGTTAGACTGAAATATAGTTTTATTGGCGATTCCTGAAAGGAAAAATAACAAGAGTTTCAACAGATGGTATAATAAATACAGAAGAACCAATAAACGACGATATTAAGGGTAAAAATCGAATAGAGGAAAAAAAAACCCTGCAATACCTACAGCAAAAACTGTCGACACCACAACTTCTAAATCCACCTACAACAAGAATCCAGTAAAAATTGGAAGAACTATTCGAAACAATTCATCGTCTGGCTGCAAATAAGATTAGTGTCAATGTAGACCAACAACTATAGTAAATACATATTTACACATTTGTAAATATATATCTACAAAATTTTATTATATATCAACGTACATTTTATCATTAATATATTTTGTTATTCTATTGTTCATAATAAGCATTAAGTACATTGAATATATCAATTTAGGATCCATATATTGACAATTTCAAACTGGCAAAGATTGAAACTGAAACAGCACAAAATGCAATTGAGTATAACTAGGACACTAGTAAAAAATCAACACATACAAAATCTTAGGATACCTACTCCATACAAACATCCGTAGTGTCGTTAAAAATATGAATGAACTAAAAGTGACACTGCATGAATATGAAGATGAGTTCGATGTCATAATTCTCAGTGAACATGGAACATCTCTGACTTTTTGTCATTAGACTTGGTGGGTTACAATTTAATATGCAACAAAGGCATAGTGAATCAAAATGATGGAGTACCGTTATACATAAAAAATCACCTCGAGTATTCCTATGCAGTGATTCTCTTGAAGAAATAAAAGTTATCGAACTGAAATTAAAATATAATGATTGTAATATTGTCATAACTGGCATATATATGTCACATTCTACGTGTCCACTGAATTTCAACCGTAATATCGCCAAGTACCTGGAAACAAGAAAAAATTATAAATCTGATTTTAAAATAATAATAGGAGATATACACATCGACATTTTGAATACTTGTGATATAAGCGAGGAATATATTAATATTCTAAGTGAATGGGGCTGCATCTCAGCAATTAACACTTACAGTTGAATCGTAGGCAAAGCACGGTCTTGTCTGGACCACATATTTGTGAAGACTGACTCTCCACATGATTGGCTCAGTCCATTCGTGATCAAGTCATGCATCAGTGACCACTTTCTAGTAATCATGCGAATTAAATGTCTAGCTGAAAGAGGAAAGGAACAGAAAATTCGCAAAGAAACGTATAAACTGTACATCCACAAAACAAAACTACGAGACGGATTAAAAAATGAAACTTGGAATAACATATACTCACAAAAGACGTAAATATCATGACAAACAATTTCATCCATAATCTGAAACAAAAACTTGAACTGGCCACGCGTAAAATAATAATAAAAAGAAGGAACATTGAAAGGAAAGAATGGATGAACAATCCAAACGAACTATGGGAGAGCTTATAACAAACTCAAAATGAACTGAAATCTATCTCAACCGAAGACGGTATTGATTTAATAGACAAAAAGGAAATCGCAGATTACTTTGCTGACCACTATGATACAGTCGACAAAAAACTCACAGAAAAAATTGCTTCGCCTTCGCCAATGAATAAACCAACAACATGGCAACATTGGAAACGCCGAGAGGGCTTTTGCACCTTTCTTGCTGACAGATGTCAATCATTATTTCGTCCGTAGTTTTTAATGTTCTTGGTTTTACCGATGTTTATACATGTGATCATTGTGTGATTAATAAAACATAGTTCAATATTTTTTTAGGTTTATATTGAAACCTTGTTGCAACCCGATACCGACATAACACCAACAAATACCTAACTCGATCTTCATAGAACCTGCAACTGATAAGGGGATTGAAAAAACTATTCGATCAGTCAAAGTAGGTAAAGCTCCTCGACTTGATAACATAAAATCTGAGACATTGATAGATCACTCAGATCTTATTTCATCTCCTTTAACACATATAATAAACAAATCTATAGATTTTGGCTTATTCCCAAGTATTCTCAAAAATGCATCAATAAAACCTATATATAAAGCTGGAAACAAGAAACAAGCAATACATTATTGCCCAATTTCCTTAATAAGCAATGTTGGGAAAGTGAAAAGTTCCTGAAAGTGAGATTTGACAGCTTCTTCAATAAATATAACATCATATCCGACAAACAACTGAAGTTGATTTGGACTCTTTGAAATCAACTAATTGGGAAAATCTATAATTCCATGGACAAAAGTAATCCATGTCTATGCATCTTCAATCGACTTGGTCAGCCATCAGAAACTCCTTCAAACACTTGAAACCATGGGTTTCCGAGGAACACCACTCAACTTGATGGAGAGCTACCTTAGTGAAAGAAAGCAAGTGGTTAATGTAGATGCCATGATAAGCTGAAAAAAAACTTTAAAATACGGCGTACCACAAGGTACTGTATTGGGCCCTATTCTATTTAATCTATACATCAACGACTTATTCAAACCAACAACACATCAGCTTGGTTGATGATAAATGTGATAAATTTGTTTCAAACTCGACTAGTCAACATCAATTTCCAAAAAACCTTTTTTCTTCCTTTCACATGCTACAGCGATAATCTCTCAACATATAGGCAACTTGAATTCAACAATGGCCTCACAAAGATCCTTTAAGCATGGACAACATTTTTAAAGTCTACAGAGAAATATTTGACTTGAAATACATGTCAATTCTATATGATACGCTGATTCACACACATATAACATACTGTATAAAGGTTTGGGGTGGTGTCGCAGACACCTACTTGAAACCATTAGAGGAATCACAAAAATGGATCTTGAAGATTATACTCCGCAAAAACTATAGATATCCAACGGAAACATTATTCACAGAAGCAAAAGCTCTGGACGCCTGTCAACTTTACCAGCAATTACAAGTCAGTTTTTTATTTATTCATCATTTGCCAGTACCCTGTATGACTTATATATTTTCATATATATAAACTGATTTTATGTATTAAGTAAAAATTAATCAATTTAAATGCACTTTGTTTTTATATAAAAACTGTATTATAGATTGAGTGAAACTTTGTCCAGAAGATTACTCTTATGAGTAATCCACCACCATAAAAACAAACACAAATACGAGCCTATACAGCAAAAACATGAAACACGCTTCAAAGCCAAAACAACAACCATTCCAAGAATTAACACACGAAAATGTCAAAGTTCGTTTACTTATCTCTGTCCAGTCTTATATGCTGATATACCGCAGATCATCTTCGCAGAATACGATCATTCGACTTGCTACCGATCAATTGATGGGAAAAACTTGAAGTGAGATACACTTCTTTATATGCAAACTTGTATCTGTATCGTAAATGTATCGTAAATATACTTTCTCGTTTGTAATATCTATGTTATGTTTTTTTGTTAGCTATATCTATCTTCTTGTAATATCTATGTATACATTGTATATTCTATAAACTATAATTCTATAAATTACTCCAGAACTAAAATACTTTCGCCCATGCTTCGCTTCGTATTTATTTACCACCATTTATTGTTAGCAATAGTTATATTTAAACTCTACTTGTATATTTGGCGAATAAATTGTATTGTATTATTGTATTTTCTTACGTTTTTCTACTAATATCCGATTATATTAATATTGTTCAAGAAATATTAGATGGGCCTATTTTTATTTTATGCAAATCTACATCCCGAGCAACTTCGATTGATACTTTCGAAATTACATGTTTTTTCATTAACATGGTATCATTGTGGTGGAAAGTTGTCATCGAAAACAATAACTTTTTTCCCTTCATCTGTCTGCATACCGCAAATTTATTTTTACATAAATTTGCTTGAAAAAGATATATTTTCAGGAGTTATTAGTAGTTATAGTCAGAGCTGTAGAGCATGTGGAAAATCCATGCCTAGTAACTATAAAGAAGGCATGTTACCATATGATGTGCCACACTAGAGTTTAATGCAAAATCATATATGTAACTGTTGACTATTTTTCACATTGGCTAGATAAATCTTCAATGTCGGATAAAACATCAGATTCAGTTATGGATGTGATTCAAAATATATTTATAGAATTTGGATATATTTAACAGATAATTTCAGATAACTCACAATACAATAATAGCCCAATTATAAATTTAAATGCGCCCCCCTTTTAAATCTTTTGAGAACACAACTACCGGTTACAGAAAGTGAATTACAATCCAAAATCCAAACTAACATTTATAAAAAGTTGTATGATCAAACAATAAAAATTAAATCCATGATAAACGAACTCGAAGAGGACCTATCAAACTATAAAAGTGTGGATAATGTAGTAATAAAAACTTCTGACGATGAAGTTTGGTGTGAAGCTATAGTTATTTGTAGATTTATATGTACACATATTTGATACTTTTACAATTTTTCTTTTGACGTATTTCTCAGACAAAAATATTTTGCCACTCCTGTGAATTATTTTAAAATACTCTGTTGATATAAATGTATCTATCTATCACCAAAAAAGTAAATGAACCAAGATCTTCTTGAGTGAGAAAGGAAAATGATAATCAAATCGTTAGTCAAAATACAAGACAAATAATGTTTTCGTTCACCAGATCTGATCCGCACGATTCTGAACTGACACCTAAGCTATTCCCAATGACAATTTTTCTAGATAATGAAGCTAGGGATGATACCAGTATGAGTTATGTACATGATGCAACAAGTGACAATACTAGAGATGAAGTAAACTGAGAGCTTTCAGACGTAAATGTAGATAAATATATCAGAAAATGTATATACGAGTATATCTAGTTATGGAAGCTCCATTAAACATTTACAACGTCTTGATCTCTTAGGGGAACGTGTTCGATATAATGTGAATCAGCCCTAATGTAGATGTCAGATATATCGATGGATGCAGACTTCTTTTCGTAGAAGTAAAAAAAGATGTATATCTGTGTATTCATATACCCATCTATTAATGAATGGCTAAGCATGCTTTTCAACTATTAAATATGATTCATAAGTGTCTTAGCTAATCTAACATCTCTCACGTTGAACAGTGCGTTCTTGGTTGAGTGGAAGAGTAAAAACTTGTTCTTTGAACAAAATTATTGAATTCTGCTTTTGATTTGATTAGTGTGCTCATTTATATTCATTTATTTTAATTTATCTTTGTATTTTTTTTATCTATCATTGCAATAAAAACATTAGTATTATCATATTATTTTTCATGACGTACTTTTTCCAAACAAACCATTTCTGTATATTTCATACAATTACAATTACGGTCAATATTTATTCAGAACTAACAACTAACATCATTAGGCTTGATGGAAAATTTTGTCATTTGTTTGTTCAAAATTTTTTTAAATTCATAAACCATCTATTTCTTTTCAGTGTACTCGCCACAGACGCTTGTGGCTTGTTATACCGCCTATAGGTTGTTATACTCTTCTTGAATGTTGTTTCGAGAATTTAAGTTTGTTTTGGAATTTTACAATGCAATTTATTCTTTACATTTCATTCCTGTCGAATGAATCTTTATATTTTCAAAGATATTTTAATACTTGTATAAAGTTATAGAATACACCGTTTAGGAATGATTCAAGAGAAATTTTATTTCATAGCATGTCCATAAATGTTTAATTTTATGATGATAAAATATAATATTTGTTCATTAAAGAAAAAAGTAATACAAATCATGAAATTATAGAACAACAAAATTAATTGGCGCTCTGGGGCGACGTCATTGATTTAAGTGGTGTATTTGCTTTTTTAGCTTTAGGAAAACCCGGAAAAACCTCCAGCACTACATTATCTATCCGATTGCCAATGTCCTCTTTTTCATAAAACAAAATGTAGGGTGTCTCCAGAGGTTTCAATAAATTCAATAATGTCACTTCGTGACACGACTATCGTCAAACTTAAATCAGTCCGTTTGGTCTTTGACCAATACGTAATAATGACCTGATTCAACGCCAGGACCACAATGAACAATGACTGCATGAAGATTATAATAGTGGCCTGCTAGATTGAAGTGTTCATCTATTTCGAACTTTCGTAAGAGTTTGGTGCATCCGTCAGAGGTTGAGTCATGTTTGAAGATCACCAGTGTCATTATTAGATTGACTGGTGCCTCAGATATACTTGTTTTCTTCTAATCGTCAGTTAGTTTGGCGCATGTTTGGCAATACAGTTGATCATCACCCGTTGTTCTATTTTCAGATGATTCAACAATAAGCTTTGCACGGACTGGTTATCAGTCATATTAGGAAACGCTAGTTGAAGTTCCAGAAAATCATATACGTTTTTGCTACCTCTTGAACATTTACTACGAAGTAAACAAGTGAGGATTTTTCCAGCAGAAGATCTACAAATAGAAGACGAGCTAGACTGTACGGAATGATTCAATCCAGAGCGGTCAGAAGTATTGATTCTGCTATGTTTTTGCTCAGGAAGAGTATTCAACAAGAACGCCACGAATTCGGACACATTCTCTTGTTGTCCTAACAAGAATCTAGTGGCCTTCAAAGACTCCAGGAAATTGGTTGGTGGAAAAGATGATACATTCTTTTTAAACCACAACTGTATGAAAAATTGCATTTCATTGGTTCACACTTCCATTGTCTAATATGATATAAACTGATTTGAAATCCCTGAAAGAATTAGCTGAAAATATCAATTATATTAAGCAAAAAACTGGAATTACAATGAAATAAAATACAAACAACAACCGAACTAATGAAATGCACCACGAAACATTGTCAACCACCTTCAAACAGATGTTTGAACAATTGTTTGAGTTTGGTGAATGGGTAGGAAACATTCTTGTTCTCGTTCATCGTTAAAACCTCGTTCTTGAAATTCTGCGTCATGAACAATACTTGTAGTAAAATGCTATTCATGTAGCATTCTAAATTATCTAATCCCATTTTCTTCTCAAGATTTAAAGAACAACTCTCTACTGATTCGTAAGGAAGAACATGTTTCACAGAATCTGTATCAGAACCATTTCTCAAGTTGCAATCGATCCTTTCAAGCGATGAAGGATTTCGTAGAGGGATCGATTCGGCTCTTGCTTCATGAAGCTATTTCATTAAATCTATATGTTGTAGGCAAGTGACTTGTGAAACTTCAGGCATGTTATATATGTTATGTAATGTTATGGCAAATTCGACAATGTCCTTGAAATTCATACATACTCTCATTCCCAAAGTTTTAATATCTTCTTTAGTTGGAAGGCATATATGAGAAATGAAGTCTGGTTCATCTGCCGGGAATTGTTCAATTATGACTTATCGCAAATAGTTGGAAATCGTTCAATTCGAGTTTATCGTGTTACACAAACCAAAGTTCTGAAAATTTTTCAAAGACTGAATTCTTTTATATTCTTTTCATTAGTGAAGATAATCAAACTATACGATCTCTATTTTTTGCGAAGCAGTAAAAAATATTATCATTAAAAAAGTTCAATATGATATGAAATTGGGAGAAAATCACTCAATTTCAGTGGAAACCATTGATTAAAACTGTACTTTCCAGGTTTAGAAACGTAATTTGTATGGAGTTGAGTAGGATAGTTAATGTTCCTGATCCGTTAGGGCCTTGCGTCTTTACTCTAAAGATACAAAAAAATAATGATGGTGCAATTTGGACGACAAATGATTTGAAAGAGTATGTCTTAGATGGCACAGAAAACTAAAATTAATCTACCAGGATTTTTCTTCCCAAATATAATATACGTTTGACAGCACGAAAATAAGAGAAATTTCAATATGAATGTGAGGTGCAGAATACTTTAATTGATAGGTTTTGTTACTTTTAGAGAGGACTTGTTCACTATTTGAAAATAACGGATCTTGCCGCTTAATGAGCTAATTGTCTTATAAATACGATCGAGAAAGGTACTCTCATATTATCATTGAGAAAAATAATTTATTGTTTATTAATGATTGATTGTTGAATTTATGCAATTATTGTTTTTATTTTCTATTTCAGTCTATCTTCGAAACTTTTTGAATACTGGTTTGATTTAATCTTGCCCTACTCCAAAACAAATCGTTTATCTTGAAAAGTAGTGAGTGATTCTTTCATCACAAATCTTATTTGGTTGACTAAAGATATGAATTAACTCTGTTCTTTTCCCAATAATACAAATGGATGGAACACAGTGGATTTTAAAATTCAATTTCAATGTAGGTAATTCAAAATTACTAACAATATAATGCAAATCAACAATTAAAATTGAATGTCTGAATTATAATGATGTAGGTTTCAATGTCATTAAAATAATATTGAATGTGCAAAATGCCCTCCGCCGCGTTATAAATATAACATGGACTCAAAAAGAGTGAGTGAAAAATTAAATCTGAAATATAGAAAAACATCAGACAGCCAGAACCAAATTGAGATTTAATCATGAATTGATGCTGAATAAATAACTAGTTAGCGATAGATAAATAGTTGTTGATATTTTTGATCTGTATTTTAGAACTGTCGCAAATTTTTCTCAACTGTCTTTCCTCGTTCACACTCTTTGATGACTACAGAGCGATGCATGTAACTGATATTTTTTATTTCATTCTCGTACACCCAGAAAAAATTTGCGAAATTATATCTAGCTTTAAAAGCATTGGAGATAAATAAGAAAACTTTCGTTTCGTTTCGTAAGATACAGGAATTTCCCCGATAAACTGAAAATTGTTTCGGTTACGCTGATTGAAACCACAGGTCTGTAAAAGTCCTTTGTGCAGTAGCTACTTTGTTATATTTTCGAAAAGTATAATAGCTATAATAAAATGCTTGCATTAATAGATTGGTTTAACTCATACTGGGTGTCATCGAATCTTTTAGATAATTCATATTTGATGGAGTATTGGATGTATTCAAATGGAATATGGTATACGTAAATGCTATGTGAAGAGTTTTCGCATATTTTCCACTTTTCCGTTTCTTATGGCTCCAGTTTTACATTTTTGCCAAAAGTTTACCTATTTTAACTTTTTGGTATTTCTGGGATGATTCCAGAATGTAACATTTTTGAATGTTTTTACGCATCTAGGTGGCAATGTTCCGACGAAAACTGATCTAAGTCCCCAAGTAGGGCGGCCCAAAATAAGATTTTGGGACCAAAATAAGATTTTGGGCCGCTGTTGGCAGGGCTGGAGAGGAGACTCGCACCATACCACCAATAGAGACGACAATCAGAACACGCAGGGCGCTCCATAGAATTAGGCCCCTGAAGCCACAAGAACTGGCTTGTTTGGATGCGGAGGTTTATAGTGTTCTAACAGAAGCGGCTGACATCTGGCAAATCAACACCGCCGTGTATAACGTCGTCCAATCGCTTTCCGGATCGGAAGGACGAAATCCCGGCCTTGCGTTCGGAAGATTGAACAGCGTGTACACAAGATGGAGGCTAAGATCACGTCGGCGAGACAACACGCGTCTCGTATCCAATGTGTGATGGACTACAGGGCGGCCAATAGGTCTTTCACGCCCGCAGTGCGGCGAATAGCCGCCAATCTACGACGTATCCATCACACTCTAAGCCAAGGTGTGCTGTTGACCACCAAACAGCATTGCCTTGATAGGATACGAATGCTAGTGGCTGCTAAGAAGTCACTAGTGAGGCGAGCGAGAAGTATCGCGGAAAATCTTAGGTTCCGCGAGAAACCTTCTCGCTTATTCCAAGAGCCTCCACGTGTTGTGGATAATC
>NW_019293647.1:62413-73872 GCF_000500325.1 Leptinotarsa decemlineata | reverse complement strand
GTTATTATTAACTATTTTTAAATCATACGTGACATGCCGTTGTGGCTGGATAAAAGTTTGTGTTTATTTTTCAAACACCTTCGTTTGATAGGTAGGAATGTAGCTATGAACAAGTACGTACTAGTAATATTAGTTATTTTGTTATTAGTTTATTATTAGTACCTATGTATTATGTATTACCAGTTAAATAGTAAAATGAATACATATAATGATAAATTAACTGTGGATTATTTCATTTACGTTGCGTTACGTGGCTTCCGTGTGGGTAGCTCGCTGTTTATTCCAAAATTAACAAAGTAGGTCAACACATTGAAGAGGTTGGCGACCACTGATTTAGATATTGCAGCTATTTACTTATCAACGTCTCCTCGACAGAAAATAAAATCGACAGAGATTAGATAAAATCCAGTATAGAAACTAGTCCACTCCCCTTTGTTCAAAGAAGAAACACTCAGTTAAATTACACCCCGTTCCGTTGGACCTCCATTTGGGAAAATCCGCAGAAAAACAGCTGGAAGCGGTGTGCTGACCTTTTGGATGTCGTTAAATTGGATTTTCACCGGTAGATATATATCTCTACGTCATTTCCGCAACTGTTATACCTACTATGTTTGTCTCGCGAAGCGAATAATTTTACTCTTTCCTTTATTCCATTTCCGGAAATAGTAATTAAATACTCCTGAGCGCTTTTTAATGTTATTCATTATGTTTCATCTTCTTATGAAAAGAAATTACGATTTTAGTGAATGCTACTCAATTTTCTGAAGAAATTAACCAAGGAATTGGTTGGTTGTGATATAATCAAGTTTTGAAACGTTTTTGGGTTTCAACTTTTCTACAATAATTAAATCTAGATGGGTAGATAATTCGTGCGAGTGTAATTAATGATGATCTGAAGAGTTCGTCCCGAAGAGTAGCTACGTAATATCAACTCCAAAAGAGAAATTTAATGAGGTAATAATGGATGTAATGAAATGGAATTAATTAAAAAATTATAATGAACTATTTTTGCTTCAGCGAAACATGGGTGGCAGTTTTGTAATCCTTTCATAGTGAAATTTCCACAAGAAAATGTATTGATAACTATTCGAGTGATGCTTAACTGTTCAAAAAATACTAGTGTCTCCCAACAGGGACTTTTGAACTTTGACAATTAATAACAGCCATCTTGTTGAAGCTATATTTATCAAATTAGGTGTCATTTGTTCAATCTGTTTTGCCAAATCACCATGGACGGTTACAGTATTCTACAACACGTGCAAATGATAAAATTGTTTTATCAAAATATGTGTTCTGTTCGGGCAACGTACCGCGCGCTCTACTGGTTCAGTGAACGATCGAACAGCACCCGTACTAATAAGGAAGCCCAAGCGGGGATTTCAGGATTTACTAAAGTGCGGCAGATTAATATACAGGGGGATACCTTGTACCCGGTTAAGTACCTCCACCAAATATGAGCCCCATATATAAGGCCGCCTGTGAGGGATGAAGAATCAGATAAGTAAAAAAAAAATTGATCATCAGAAATTTTCAACCGCGTCAGATTAAGGTAGGGTGAGTTAATGCTCCCCTGCTATACGTCTTCAAAACGCAAAATCTGCCGAAAATGTCGCAGCTGTCTGTGAGAGTGTGTAGGAGAATCCGTGGGAGTTGATTCCGCGTCGCTCACAAGAATTCGGCCTTAGGCAGACCACAACCTGGCGAATCGTAACTTGGGCCTGCACCGGTACAAAATTCAACTGACTCAGGAACTGAAACTAAACGACTATAGACAACGACGTGTGTTCGCTGAATAGGCTCTGGAGCAGTTGGCAACTGAAATCAATTCTAGATCCCCATTAAGATATTCAACTTTCTGCTGCCGGTGAAGCTAGGCATCCGTAGCCGATGTCGTGGAATCCAAATGGAATGACGAGACAAGTGTGCTGTCGTCAGCAGAGCAATATATTGGATTCTTCCCTTTTTCCAATGAGACGTTGATATACAATAAACAGAGGGTTGGAGACAATACGGATCCCTGGAGATCCTTGGCTCACTCAAAAGCTCGAACTTCTTATGAAATAACGTAGTAAAGCCTTTCAAAAATTTAAAAAAAACAAAATCTGGTAATGATCGCATGAGGTATGAAAAATTGAGAAATTATACCTTGTCAATAGTTATAACTGAAAAAAGGACATATCTCAAGTATGTCTGTTCTGAAAAAATACCACGCAAAACCTGGAATGTTCTCTCTTCAACCTCAATGTTCTTTCAAAAAAACAATATTCATTACCCAATCACCTCTCGAATCACGATGAAATAAACAACTATTTCACCCAATCCGTACAAAATGTTTCTAATAATTGTGAGGAAAATATTGAATTTTATAGCAATAATCATTTAATCAGGCAAGATAACTTCTCATTTCGATTCGCACTGAAGAAGCTATTGATGAAACCCTTAATGATAATAAAATTCAAGCTTCAAGGGTTGATGATATTTCAATCAGAATGTTGAAACTTTGTAGCCTGTTTATAGATAAATATATTACACATATCATCAATTGTTGTTTCGAACGTTTATATTTTCCAGACGTGTGGAAAACTGCCGTTGGGAAACCCATTCCCAAGAATAACGATCCAGCTAATTATTCTGATCTAAAAATCATGAGTATATTTCCAACCATGAGTAAAATTTTGTTGTTAAGGGATTTGACAAGGGAATGATTAGCACTCTGGTACTACTAGATTTTTCGAAAGCATTCGATACCATCAATCAATAGCTGATTTGCGTGCAACTCAAATATTATGGTTTTGATAGTACTACCTTACTTCTCATCAGGTTTCATTTACTTGGGCGATCTCAAAAAGTTGTTGTTGATGGTCATCACTCCTTATCTCTTGATATTATATTAGGAGTATCACAGGGTTCCATTTTGAGACTTTTATTGTTCATCATTTATACTACTGACATTATTTCGTCCATCAAGAAATGTAAAATACAGGCATATGCTGATGACATACAATTATACATGCACTTTAAAATCGATGGATATACTGAGGCATGAAATCTCGTCAACACTGATCTTGATTTGATCAATGGGCTATCAAGTGAACATGATTTGAAAGTAGATCCTAATAAAATAATAATGATGCATTTCGGATGATCGCAGATAAATCGTAAATTTGCAGAAAACGATTTCCATTTAGAACTAGGTCATACTATCTTGACTCCTCTCAATACAGCTCAATACAGGGTTGTGTTTGACACTGATCTTAGATTCACTTGTCTTTTCAAAATTTCAATGAAAAAAGCTTATATGTCATTGAAACTGTTATACTCTAATCGTTTTATTTTGAGCCAACCTCTAAGAAAATGCTCTGTGATAGTTTGGTGCTAAGTCATTTCAACTACTGTGACTTCATATATGGGCCATACTCATATGAATCAGATAAAAAAAGAATACAAAAAGTGAAACATTCTTGTTGCCGTCTAATTTATGGAATTCTTAAGTATGATTCAATTTCTGAAGCCGTTAAAAATTCCCGCTGGCTCAATATGAAAAACCATATGATTCATCATTTGGGTTGTTTTGTCCATAAATATTCACTTAAGAAGATCATTCCTTTTTGGTGCTGTAAAACTGTATAATCCATTGCCCGAGAAATTATTAAACAAAAAAACTGAAATTGCAAAAAAATGACTTACAAGCAACAACAAAAAAAAATTAAATAATAATACAAGCTGAAAATTAAAAAATATTATTGACAAAAAATGAAGAATTGAAATTAAAAGATTCCAAGCCAAGTTACGTCACGACGTTTCGATCGTTAGTATCCACAATCGTCTTCGGGTGATAACTGGACCTATTTCTCCCAGATCTGACTATTTATAGGTCATTGGAGTGCTTTCACCTTCCCCTCTTCCCTGTCTCCGCTTCATTGGTTTTAGCAGAAGATGACCATTTGGCGGGAGTTGGTCGTTTTTCGCTTGATTAGAGATTTCCATATGTTACCTATCTCTACGATAGCTTGACTGAATGCGTTGTTGGACAACATATACGCGGCTTCTTTGAATTTTCTTCTGAACCAGTGTTCCTCTTGTGGATGATTTCAGCTTGAGCCCCTTTGATGTGTGTGTGTGTTTCTTGTGCTCAGCAATGCGAACCTTCAATGGCCTCTTAATTTCACCGATGTATAATTCTCCGCACTCGCAGGGTATCCGGTAAATGCAATTCTTGGAATCGCAGTCCGCGTTTGGTGGCTTGGTTTTCGTGAGGCTGCTACGGATAGTGTTCCCAGATCTGAAGCAGGTCCTGATATTATACTTGGACCCAATCCTTCTTATCCTTTCCGATAATCCTTTGATTTAGGGAAGTACAAGTACTGGTTGTGACGGCTTCTCTTCCTTGTGGAGCTCTCGCTGTCTTCTAGCTAAAGCCTTTTCTACCATGACTCTGGAGTAGCCATTCCGTTGAAGGTCATTTTCGATAATGCTCGAATTAAATTGAATATCACCAATGAGAACCGATATGATCAAATTTTAATGATTTCTGAGTAAGCTTTTAATTTCTGAAACCATTTCATGTATTGGGTTTTTTGCAAATACAGGAATTGATGTCAATCATACTCGTGACCTAATTTTTTTAATATCACAACCTCATTGCCTTTGTTTGCTTTCAGATAGAAATCACTTTCTCCTCAATTATTTTCATTCTGTTTTCTTCATAAATATTTTCAGCAGTTTTTGTTGAGTTCCAAAATGGATTCTTCCAATGGATTTTCCATTACCATTATCGAAACATTGACTCGAATAATAACACACAAAATTTGAAAACGATGAAAAGCTACCATTCTTATATGTTCTGCTTGTGAGAAGTGCTCTCAAGGATTTAGCGTTTGATAGATATGACATGAATACCAGTACTTAAGCATATTCATGACGGTATCCACCATTGCTCCGAATAGAAAATGTATCTACACAACACACATTTTTCGGATAATTTCTAGTACTGACGTACTAAAGTGGTTGACAATGTTTCACGGTAAATTTTACTAGTTAGGACTTCCATTGTCTGATATGCGCTTTCACCTATCTTCTCCCCCTTGACCTTATTTCCACTTCATTGAAAGTTTCCATATGTCGACTATCTCTACGCTAGCTTGGCTGAATGCCTCGTTTGACAACAAACATACAGCTTTTTTGAACTTTCTTTTCAACCAATGTTCCTCTCTGTGGATGACCTCAGCTTGGGACCACTCAATGTTATGTTGATGAGTCCAAACATGTTCTGCTAATCATGATATCCTGGTTTCTCCTCGCCTTGTGCTCAGCAATGCGGACTTTCAATAGCCTCTTAGTTTCACCGATATAGGAATTGCCGCAAGCACAGGTTATCTGTATCTGTAGAGTAGGGAGAATGAGTGGAGACCCATAGCAATTGGGCCACATGTGACCTATTGTACATCCTTCCGAGGAGTTGTCCTCCTAGGTCATCGTCCATCCTGTCCTTTCCAGGAAGGTGGACAGGTCACTGGGAGACATCTCCTTTATATCGGCAGGTAGAGGCCAAGACTCGCCGAACACACATTTTTTTTGGGAACCTTAAGGTGTCTCTTGGCGGCCTTCGTAAAGGTTTTGGAAGGTGCAGAGATATTATTGTTGTTGCGCGGCTTTTTCAACCTTCTTGGGGTTCTTTCCATGGAGGTGCTCAAGTGAGGGCGCTTTCTTGCAGGAGCAGCCGATTCCTTGCCTTTATTCAAGGCGGAGCTCTTGGTGCCCGACGCAGGAAGTGTCCTTGCTGTTGGAGGAGGAGTGGGGAAGAAGGAGGGTGCACCACTCCTGACTTTTTTGCTCTTTTGGCCTTGGTACCGCAAATGCGCTTACGCCTTGGCCTTTATATTATATCACGAGGTGATCTGCCATGTCCAGCCTCATTCTGAGCGGTAGATCGGGGTGAACATTTCTGTTCATCCCCACCTCCCGCCATAGATTGATGTGAGAATTTCTGTCCAGCCTCGGAATTGGTTTTTGTTTTTTCTGTGTCTGTTTTTTGTATTTGTTTCGTTCATATGTGTTTTCACGAGTAGAAGGGAAACAGTTGGTCACTCCGGCAGAGGCCTGCATTATCAGAGGAAGGCTGATCACCATGAGGTTTCGCCCGGTTCCCAAGGGGATCATTCGTAACCGCATATCACCCTGCGGCCATTCAGCTGTCGGCACGCGTCCTTACACCTTAGCTTGGGTAGTCTGGTCCACGGTGGCATGTTTCGCAAAGGCTTTTGGGAAGATTTGGCCCCGTCAGTAAGGCCATATTGGCTTCTCGGACAGGGCTCCCAGTCCCCTGGCAGTTCCCCTATGCACGCACGGGGTATGCGGTAAATTATTGTAATCGCAGTCCGCGTTTGGTAGCCTGGTTTTCGTGAGCCTGCTACGAATGTTGTTTCCGGATCTGAAGCAGGTTTTCGATAATCCTCTGACGTAGAGAAGGGCAAGCACAAGTTTTTTTCAATTGATGCAGTAGGGTCCCGTACAGTTTTTGTGTATTTCCTCTTCTGGGCGGGAAGTTCAAAGAAACTGCATACAGTGCATTTCTTTAATGTCTCCCTTCCCTTCACTTTATGAACGGGTCAGCTCAAAAAATTGAATTTGAGATATGAATTGATGGATGTAGCCATTACTACGTGATAGGAGATCATTATGAAAAGAGAAATGAAAATTTCTATGTTTTTTTGTTTGTCACTCAAAAATACGAACTCGGTAGGTATTGACTGCATATCAACAAAACTTGTGAAAATATGAGAATTTCTGTGAGTCAACCTCTTTCTTTGATCATAAACCGATCAATTGAAATTGGAGAATTGCCTGATAAGATGAAAATTGGTTAAGTTACTTCTCTACACAAAAATAATGGAATTTATATAATTGAAAACTACAGACCAATAACAGTACAAACAGCACGGTGTAAAGTTTTTGAGAAATGTGTTCATTCTAAAATGCTGTCATTTATAGAAAAATTTGATATTATTTCCAAACATCAGCATGGGTTTTGCCCAGGTAGGTCAACTGAAAGTGCTGCATATATTTTTTTCAAGTACGTTTATGATGCACTGGACCAGAGAAAATATGTTGGGGCACTTTTTTTGATCTATCGAAAGCATTTGATGTCATTGATTTGAATATAATTCTAAGCAAGTTGCATTCCCTTGACTTCAGGGGTAATTTTCTCCTGTGGTTAAAATCGTATTTAACATTCAGAAGAATACATGTGAAAGTAGAAGAAAAGCAGTCTTTGTCATATAATATGGATTTAGGTGTTACGAAAGGATCCATTTTGGGCCCACTAATTTTTTTATTGTATGTAAATGATATGTCAAACCATATTAGTACAGATTCTGTAGTCTTATATGCTAACGACTCGACACTTGCCACTGATGCAAATAGTCCTGAGGAACTTCAGGACAAACTCAACAAATTATCTGTTGAATTCACAAGCTGGTGTCGTAGGAATTCTTTAATTGTAAATTCGAAGAAAACTGTTTTGTTGCAGTTCCATTACAGAAACCAGAGAAAAATAAAAAATTTACAGGTCAAAGTCAATAATGATCTCATCAACTCATCAGAAAAAACTAAATTTCTTGGCATATGCATAGATAGTGATATGTCATTTCAATCTAGCATTAATCAAGTGAATAATAAACTTAACAGCGCATACTATGCCCTAAGACAGTTAACTTCAATTTTTAATGCTGTTAAATGTTTATTATGCCATATTCTATCCTCATATTTCCAACAATATAGCAGTGTGGGGCTGTTCTTCTGATATAAACAGAATTTTTGTCTTCCAAAAAAAAGTTATTCGTTTGATATTCAATCTTGCCTGTAGAGATTCGTGCAAACAAATTTTTATTGAAAATAGAATCATGTGTTTACCTTGTATATATATTTATAAATGCGTTCGTTTGTTTATGAAGAATTATGACACGCACCTTCAAAACTCAGATTTTCATACCTATCCTACTAGACAAAAGAATAAAATCAGATTAAAAAAGCACTCGACTGCATTTTTCGAAAATTGCCCTTCCTATGCAGGGACATGCACTCCTCAAACTGAACTTGTCATCCTGTCGTCTGCCTCTTTATACGGTCCGAACGTCTCAACACAGGTATTTCAGGTACTTTAGGTAAATTTGCCTGTATTTGTACTGCATCAGGTACTATTCTTTGTGTAAGATTTCTCTAGGAATGTGTATGGTTTTGTTTAATACATTGAATGTGAGGTCTTGTTGTGTTTTGATTTGTACTTGTTCCTCGATAAGTGAGTTATGACTGTTAAATTTATGGATGCTCAAGTTTTCCCAAATGTCCATGCGGTTTCCCTAGTTGACTTGTTTTATGAGTTTTATGTTCTCTGGTGGGTGGAAATTATGTTTGTTTTGTATGGCGTGTGTTGCGAGGTTTGATTTATATACTATTGGATTTATGTATGCCTCTTTGTGCTCATTATACCTTTGGATCAGTTTTTTTCTTGACTTGGCCGATATATAATTTGTTGCAGTCCGAGCATTGTATACTGTATATCCCGTTTTGGTTTTTGTCTTCTTCAATTTCATAGTTGTTCATTTTTCGTGTTATCTTCGTGTTTGGCTTGTATGTGATGTTGATGTTCAGTGGTTTGAAGACGTTTGTTAGTTTTTTGGTTTGGTGTCCTACATACGTAAATGCTGTCCATCGTTGTGTTGTTCTGTCTGTTGGGGTGGCTTGATCCTTGTTCTGTATTTTTTATTTGATTCTGTTTTCTAATTTATCTATTGTCCTTTGAGTGTATCCGTTTTCGTTCGCTATTTGGTATATTTCTTTCCGTTCTTTGTTTCGGGCTTCATTGCTGAGTGGTATCCTTAACATTCTATATATGAATGCGTTATAGGCAGCCATTTTGTGTGATGGTGGATGGTTTGAACTTGCGGGTATGGTGGAACTTGTTTGTGTAGGTTTCCTGTATATTGCAATTTGAAATTGTGTTTTGTTGTTAATTATGTCCAGGTAGTTAAGTTTTGAGTTGTGTTCTTCCTCATAGCTGAAACATAGTTTTTGATTCATTTCGTTAATTTTTTTTTTATTTGATCTATTCTCATTCCATTGTTTTGTAATATGTACAGTCCATCGTCAACGTATCTGAACCATTTTTATTTTTCATCATGTGTTTTTGAAAAAGGAGAATGGTTCAAGTATTACAATCAGTGACCAGCACATTTGTATCGTCCGCATATGCAACTATATGTACCTCTGAAAGACTATTTAGGTGTTGTATCAAGTCGTTCGCATAAATAAGAAAAAGCAGTGGTCCGAGTATAGACCCCTGTGGAACTCCTTGCTTGCAGGCCAAGGAATGACTGTGAACCCCTTGGATTATCACTGTTTGTGACCTGTTCTCTAGATATGACCTCATCAGTGGGCAACTCCACGAACCCCATAGCGATGCATTTTCTGGATTAGCACATAGTGATCCACACAGTCAAATGCTCTAGAAAAATCCATGAACAAACCACAAATTTGTGGTTTGTTATCCAAGGCTGTTACTACGTGTTCTATGGAATCATACAAAGCTGTTTACATGCTTTTATTTTGCATGAAACCATGCTGGTTGGTCGAAGTTGTTCATTTTTGAGAAGAAACGATAGTAACTGATTTTCAATATTAATTTCTTATAACTTGTATATACTAGAGAGAAGACTTACCCCTCTATAGTTCTCATAGCTATTTGAGTATCCTTTTTCAAAGATTGGGGTAACGATTGCAAATTTTAATTTTTCATTCCTCGTTCCATGGAAAGATGTTCTTGCAGATATTTCAAATCATGATATTTCATGTATGACTGGAACTGCAAGTCAGCGTTCACGTTTTCCATTATAATTACGCTAAGTTGAAGTTAAGGAATTGAATTGAGATGAATTCCGAAATGATTTTGGCAAATATCTCAACTAACATAGTGTTTATTTTCTGTTTCAGATGTCAAGTTCCACACTGTATTCCATGGGAACATGATCGTACCTAAGTGGAGCAAACCAAAATATAACAAAGTGAAATTCAAACAAAACCGTTAATATTCGCCTCAGAACCAGGAACAGAAGCAATAAAAATTCAATCACCAACTGATCTGAAAAATGTCCAAAAAACTCATCCTGATCATCGACCTAGACACAATAATGCCTCAATTGTTCGAGGCAAAACAGACCACTAACCCTCTAGCATGACCACAATCGAGAAGATTCCATAAAAACCCCCTGACCCTTTTTATCCAAACCCACGAAAATGTTAAACCTTCGCCTAGATACCTTCACCAAGATAATTCTCATTCCGTTCATTCTACTGCTGATACAAGTGAAGTGTGATGAACAACGCCGTGACTTCGGGCCAATCAAGGGTCGTATTTATTTCGCCATTGCGGCAGCACCGAGTTCCCAAAGTTATAGCCGAGCATTTAACAAGACGTTGATGAATATCACCCAGAACTATCTGTCGAGTAGGATCGGCAGATTCGGTTTCAACGTGAGTTTGGAAACGATCGTGATAGATTTGCCTGAAAATGGCAGTTTCAGTGCGAGTCTGCTGGAAAATATATGTGAAAAGCTGGAAGGAAAACGCGTCGTGGTCGTGTTAATTG
Organism: Leptinotarsa decemlineata; assembly: GCF_000500325.1. NCBI lineage: Eukaryota > Metazoa > Arthropoda > Insecta > Coleoptera > Chrysomelidae > Leptinotarsa > Leptinotarsa decemlineata. The sequence continues at coordinate 63,230 of NW_019293647.1, read as the reverse complement.
TTGGGAACTCGCCGGCGGCTTTCACTGTTTCCATTACAGCGAAACAGGCTGGGATTCCCGTCCTTTGGGCTCGAGGGCATGGCCAGTTTCTGCCAGGATTCAGGAGTTTGGTGAGTTAGCCTTCGCATTACGTGTATGCTATTCGTTTTGTTCTACTACATGTGCTGTAGAGTGTCGGGCCTAACACATAGGTGGCGCCAGTCTTGTTACATTCACTGCTTTTACAATTGAAAGTAACTTTCAAAAGGAGTGTTGCTGAAATTTCATGGGGAGAGTGGGGTCAATTGTAACAATTTTGACAACGTACGATTTTGCTCGCAAATTAAATAATATAGGGGAGAGGGTGGAGGATTTGAACAGTTTTATTGTCGAGGTCAATAAGTTAGTCAGCTTTTTATTTATATTCATTAAACCTTGTAGAAACCGTAACTTGATTATTTTTTATTGATCTTTTGTAGGTAACATCAATATAAAACATCAAACAAAATCAGAGGAATCCATTTTATTCTATTACCATATCTGTTCAAAGGCTCCTGTTGGTGGGGAGCATTTGAATAGACTATGCAACAAAAAGCTATACAATAAAGTAATAAACAAAATAATACATAAACCCTTCAAACAATACTTGTGCGAAAAAGCTAAATTTAGCGCATACTGTACATAGAGAAGTCAAAATTGTGGAATACATATATTTTTGCGGCCCTTATTGTACCACCACTAACTGAAGGTTTTGGTAATTTTATTATTACATCATCTATACTGACAAGTGATTTGTCTGCAGTTTCAGGAAACGAAAACGTGTTTCCGGTTTTTGATC
>NW_019293647.1:30161-54710 GCF_000500325.1 Leptinotarsa decemlineata | reverse complement strand
GAGTCGGGACTTTTTTTACACAAATTCATTGATCTTTTTTCAAATTTCCAAAATTTCGAAAATTTTCCGAGATATTAAGAAAAAACTAAAGCCAATTTTTTTTTCACTTAATTGTTTACGACTTTTGTAATTTTTATCGGCGCGTTTTCGGACCTTACCTTAAACTTTCTAGGCAAAAATACGAATCGAATAACACCTTGGTCGTAATTTTTGGACAGGGCTGAAAAATGTTACAAAAAAAGTACATGTGAACTAGACTACTAGTAGAGTTAGATAAGGCGATGTGAACATCATTTTTTGTCATCCTGATGAATTTTCCAGACACGTTCCACAACATGCATGTATCTCGTTCAACATGCATGACTTATTATTCAGATTACCTACATTTTTATTCCGAAACAACTGAGACATCCACTTTGTGATAAGTAATGTCTTTTATATTCATGAGTAGCTTTGTATCGCGAAAATCTGTCGATAAAGTATTGAGAAATGATAACTTCCAATTGAGAAACTGGCAGAATTCAGACATCAAAAAATTTGAAGGAGCTACATACTATTTTCCTCAATGTGAGTATGAATGAATGGGAAATATTTTGTGATCGATGTTCGAATTATCCAGAACAATGACGTGAAATGGCCTCAAAATTAGTTCACAATTTTTTTCAAGTTCTATGTATCTGCTGAGCCTATTGATAGCGAAGGTGAAATATCTCATCAACTCCTGGAGGAAGTTGAAAAGATACACATTCACCGGCCCTAACTAAACAAATCTAAAGAAATGAACTTCAAACGTTCGAGCCAGTCTCGAATATACCTACACAGTAGGTTGAATGGACTTATGTCTATCAGAAAACAACTACTCCTCTGGCTAATACCACGAAGGGCGTTGGAAAATTTCCTGCATATGCAATTGGCAATGCAACTGAAATAGTTGACCCTGAATTTTGGAATGGGCACACTTGCAGACCGGTTTCGGGCTCATTAGCCACTCATCAGTGCAAGATGTACCTTGCACTGATGTATAATGTATCTGTACCTTAACATATCCCATATTTTTTATTTTCAAGTGCTCATTAGATTCTAGTTCATTTCCTGGCCTGTGGAAACATAGCTTTATCCGGCCTATTTTTAAATCTGGTGATAAACAAAATGTGGAAAATTATCGAAGTATCTGTAGTCCGTCTTCACTTGCAAACATTTTTGATTCATTAGTTAGTGATCAGTTAAAATTTTATTGTAAGGAACGTTTAATAAATAATCAACATGGATTCTCACAATATAAATCTACTTATATTTTTATGTAAATAGATTCATCAGGTACAACAGTTTCTCCAATAGAAAAGATGATATCAGGTAAAATTCGTGAAACACTTATAACTGAATTATACCCAAACTGCAGAGAACACAATATATGTGAGTATAGTAGCATCAACTACTCAGGTAAACATTCAGAAAATATTCAAAATTACTTCTCTGAATACAAAATAACAATAGCTTCAATAAGTAATAATAATTCAGGAAGAACTCTGTTTAATGCAAAACCAAAACAAGATGAAATTAAAAAATCAGGTATATACAGAATAGAGTGTGGCAAATGATCTGCAGTATATACAGGCCAAACCGGTAGAAATTTTGACGTAAGGCTCCGGGAACATCTGTTTGGACAAAAAACTACACATGAACATCTTCATGAATCAAAACACAAGACAAGTAAAGATAACCTCAATAAAGGAAAGAAAATGAATTTGTTGGAAGCCACAGAAATTAACAAATCAATGAAAAACCTGAAATATATAGTCCTGAACGAGCAACTGGATTTATGTAGGTCTCCACTCTTGAATTTATAAGTTTAACAACTCCTATAATCTTCAGTGTGAATTTTATAGTTAGCACCCTGGTTCGTTTAAGTACCTGTACTTCTATCTCACCTAAAAACTCCCGATATAACCGAGTTTTCAAACTTCACATATAGAGTTACTTATTTTCAAATTGATTACTTTCTTCCTTTCTTTGAAAGATTCCCTCATCCTTTTTTTGTATCAAGATGGAGTGGTAGAAAGCCAAAAACTGTCTTTAATCACCCCTAAAAATATAACCCCTTCAATTCACATTTCAATTTCATACTTGATAATGGGATTGAACTCGAAACCGGTCGTATAAATAAAATTAACTAGTAACTAGTGGGAATTAGACAAAACAGTTTTTATTCATTTCATTAAAGCATAGTAAATGAACTACTGTTCTCTATCAACTTCCATAGACAACAACTTCCATAGTTACAACAAATTGGTCTTGAAGGTATTCGATTTGTTTCATTTTCATGCCGCACTCTGTATGATTACGAAGAGGAAACTAGAGACTCTATGAAGTTCCTGGGTTGTCATACACAAGTGAATACAAGTGAAGGGGTAATAATATAGTTATGGAGAAGTGCGGTTGATACTTGTTGGAATTACATAATAATCTGAAGTAACTTCATTGTATTATTTCCATCAAAAAGACATTCAATTCCTGGTTCTGTCTGAAATACATTCCGAAGGAAGTTGTATGGTGGAAATTTTCCATATTTGAGTTGAGCCTACATCATAGAAAATCACGAGTTGGTTGGTATCGAATTGAAGAACAGACAAGATTAGAAAACTATCAAAACTACAATCAAAAGACGATGAACTTCGAAGAAAATCACGTTTTCTGTCGAGCGAATTTCAGACATGTTCTGGAACCTTGATATATTTTGCTTTCCAATCAAATGGGGTGGAGATAACATTGAAACTTTGACAAAAAAAATGTTACCTAAAGGGAGATTTCTGAAACTGTGATGACAATTTTCAATTCGTTTGGGTTCTTTATCAATTGTATAAACAAAGCGGGAATAATGAATTCAGTTGAAAAGTATAGCTTTTTGAACAATTTTCATTATTTCAGATTCTAATTACTACTGGAATTTAACTATACAATTCAATTCAATAAACAACGATAAAAACCAAAAGAAACTTGTTAAACGATTGAAAGACAAAGACTTTTTTTATTTGAAAGCCGACAAAGGTAACAAAGTAGTAATTCAGGGTAAATCTGACTACCACGAAAGGGTCAATACTCTCATCACTAACGGACCATATGCGAAATTGTCCAGGAATCCGTTACCAAAGATGATTTCCGAAGTAGGAAACGTCCTCAAGAAATGCGACAACATACTTACCCCTCAACTGAAACGGAAGTTACAAGTTTCCAACCCAACGGTGTCTATATTTCCTACCAGAAATCCACAAACTGGGAAAATCAATGCGCCCCATCGTGTCAGCTATCGGAGCTCCTACCTACCAAATAGCAAAGTGGCTCACTAAGGAATTTGAAACCTTGTCTATTGCGGAACCAGGTTTCAGAATCGAAAACTCCTTAGAGTTCATACAACATATAACAAATATCGTTCTGTAAGAAGGTGAGATTTTGGTTTCCTTTGATGTTAGTCCTTTATTTCCTAGCGTCCCAATTCCACAAACCTTGCAATATCTCGAGGAATTACTAGAGAAAAATAATTTCAATAATAACGAAATTGATGAATTCCTTTCTCCTACTAATTTGTGTATGAAACAAAGTCGGTTCCAGGTAGAAGGTTGCTTTTATGAGCAACAGGAAGGAACGAATGAATTTTTGAGTTTATTAATTTCCATTGCTCCCAAATAATTCAGTTTCAAACCTTCATTTTCCATGTGAAAAATTTCGAACTCTTCGTTCTTATTTACATAGCTCGTAAGACGTTCCTGGATTCGATTCCTAAATTTTGTGCCAGTTTGCCCAATATATACCTTTGGTCACATTCCACACTTTAATTTATATACTCCTGATTTCTCGAATTTTGATGTCTTGTCGTTATTATTTGTAATCAACTTTCCCAACGTATTACTTGTTCTATATGCAAAATTTAAGCCACTTTTTCCGTTGGTTGTCCAAAATACGTTAAAGCTCTATAATTTTGATTATCTACCTTATCAATAGGAAAAACGTCTCGGATCGCTTTTGCGTAGACTTTCTTGGCAAATATTATGTTAATTAATTCGGCTTCAAACCCATTGTTAACCGCAATTTGCTTGATGATATTAAGTTCTTTATTGAAATTATCTATTGAAAGAGGAACATTGGCTAATCTGTGGATCGTAATGTATAGTAATATCTGGTTTGTGATAAATTGAAAAATCATGTTTATTGTTCCTTCTACTAATTGTTAAGTCCAAGAAATTGATTGAATTGTCCGGACTTAACAATTAGTACAAGAAACAACAAACATGATTTTTCAATATATCATAAACCGTCTTATACGGACGATGTTTCGGAGTAAGACACTCGCCATTCATAAAATTACGACTTCATGTTACGAATGAGTTGAATCTAATCATGTCATCGATGACAGTACGTAATGACATTTATTCGTTTATTTGATTGAATCCCAGCTAAAGGAATCTTGTTTGAATTGAAAGGGGTATATTTTAAGGAGATATTTATTTTTGGGATAGACATGTTTCTGCTTTCTAGTTCTCCATCTTAATATAAAAAAGTGGAAATCTTCCATAGAACGAAATAAAGCAATAAATTTAAAAAAAATTGGAGATGCAACACCTTTCCTTTCCACAAATGTGTTTTATTAAAATGAGGTATAATACTCTATAGATGTGTCAATATATACCCAAATGCTATTGAAATCTTTACGAAGGACATTTCAGATGCCAAATATATATATCATGATAAACGAGGGTATTTTGGCAATGATACAGTACAAATATTTGCAAACTCCTTGACTGCGATATGGAGTATAAGTAAATAATCTGTATATTTAGGAATCCATTCGGACGCTTGTTATTCGTATCAACACTTTCGAATTGGTTGTTCGAACTGCTTGCAAGGTGAAAGTTCAGATAGACCTTGAAACGGTTTATCACGTAGAAATACTGACAGAAAATAAGATACACAATAATGGTCGTGAATTCGGATAATTGAATGAATCACCTAACTTTGATGAGATGTGAAAGGAAGTAAGGTCAGTTGTCGAAACTCAAAAAAAGTTATTTATGGTGAGTGAATGCAAAGTTTGTATGTTGTCGGTATGGATGGTTGTCGTTTAGCCACATTTTAAAAGCGTGTCGTATTGAGGAGGAACCTTATCTTGCTGAAACGTAACATAAGCAAAAAAATCATTTGCGTTTGTCAATTATCCAAACTTGTAGATAGGCAGACGTATTCCTTTTGAAGAGGAGCTGGATCACCTGATATGGTGTATCTAGATATTTTTGAGGGGATACATCTGAAGTGAACGATACACAACTGCAGTTCATTTCAGAGTTTTTGGTTACACTGAGAAGTGCATATTCAACACAACACTTTATTGTGGGATTCTCACCCAATTGATTCACAAAAACGCAACACCTGTTTTGCTATGCAATAACATTTTCAGGCGTGAATACAGTTACGATAGACTTGGTTTCGAAAACTGAAACAGTGTTGTGTTAAAACCTATCGAACGATATCTCACAATATCCTCAATTTCAGCAAAAAACAGTAGGTAGGATCCACTTAGCGACAGATGATGCACCTCCATTCTTCTTCTCATCAAGAAGTACTGAAAATGATCCGCACTGTACATATATCATTATAACATCCAACGTCTTCAGAATTCCATTCAATTGAAATATAATTCACCAATTGAGCCCATTTTTTCAGAAACGTCACCCAAAACTTTCTCAATAATCTTTTCGGGCTGCAGAACCACCGCATGCAATTTCTGATTGTCATAACCAGGAGAAGTTTATCATAACGTATGGATCGATGATTCAGTTGGTTTCAATTTATTTCTTGAACAAATTTCCACTTTTCATGGATGATCTTGCATCAAAGGAATCTACTGAGGCTTATACACAACACTTAAGTGCTTTCACGAGCGAATATTCACACCAAAGTTTTAATAATCGTTAGATAGGTGCTTTTGCTGCTATATTGATGTGATAATAATTAACGCCAGTTCCTTTATTATACCACTAGTTGATTTAATTTTAGCTACAGGAGTTTCACATACTGGAAAATGATTTTGTTTTAGAATATAATGTCGAAAAAATGTTTTTATTATATTTCTCCATCAATCTGTAGAAAGTGAGATTCAGTGAATTTTCTTCTAGAGCTTTCTGAACGAAATTCTACAAACCAGCTGCAGGAAAACCCGAAAAAACCTGCAGCACCACATCGTCTGGTGATCTTGATCTGCCAATGTACTCTCTTCCATAAAACAAAATGTAGAGTGTCTTTAGAGGCTCCAAAAACTCAAGACATAGCCAGAACACTTAGTTACACGTCAAATTTAAACCAGACCGTTTCGTCTTTGACCAATGAGTAACAATGGCCAGATTTAACGCCAGAATCACAGTGAAAAATGACTGCATGAAGACTATAATAGTTTTAAAATCTGTTTAAAATCTGTTTTTCCGTTAATCAGCTGTCGCCCCCCTACGAACGACAACTCTCAGAAATTGAGAAACTTGTGCGAGCTAAAGACTATGGAGGTCTTACCTTTTAACGTGTGATTCCTAACACGTTAGGAATCACACGTTATAAATGTTATAAATGGGATGGATTCTTATTATTTAATCGTTTTGAAAATAGGTTTTATTATTTAATCGTTTTAAAAATAGGTTTTGACTTTTCTCGTAATCCATGTTTACAGTCGAATTTCCGAATAACCTACGGGCTAAAAATCGTCCTGCATGAATAGCAACAGAAGTGAGTTCTGGCTTCTTATATAAAACATCTCCTACGGCGAAAATGTGGGGAACATTGGTCTGTTTGTTAATGGCATCAATTTTCTCACCGGCAACTTTGACACCAGCCTTCGCCAAGACGAGTTCCCGAGTCAAAGCTCTTCTTCCGATAGCGAAGAGGACTGTATCGAAAACATCATTGAACTGGTTTTTTATCGACCTTTTTTAGGTAATTGTTACCTTCCACAACCTGAAAAAATATAAAAATTATAATGGAGAACTTTATACAAGTGTAGAAGGGCAAACTTTTTAGTTTACCCCGATAAGTTACTGCGTAAAAATCAAAGTATTTTTCACAAAGAAAAATCTTCTATTTATCAGTTCAAGTATTCCGATATATTTCATGTTTTACATATAAAATGTAACATAAAAGAAAAATCATGAAAATATACAAAGTGAAGAAAAATTATGTGGTACATGGATTCGGAACATTAATTTTGAGCGCAGTCTCGGGATGTAGCTTGGAATGTTCCATACAAATCATTTTTTTACAGATGTGAGACAAAAATCTTGTTTTGCGATTTCGGCAAGAGACACATCTTCGATATGTTCCTTGTAGTGGATCTGCTTGCTCAAAAAAACTCTGTCCACTAAACTTCGCAGCTTTCAGCCTTACATCTCTTGATATATGTTTGTCAATAGCTCTTCTCTTTAGCTGTTCCGTAACTGAACTCATTTCTAGTTGTTTCAGGTATTTTCTCCTTCCTGTTTTTGTGATACCCATATCCTTATTGTTGGTCCTATATATGATGAACGAATTTATTGCACTGACGTTGAGCAAGGAATAAAATATTGTCATTGGCCATCTCCTGGTATTTCTTGATACATCGTATGATGCCACCATTTGATCCACACAATCTACCCCCGCTTTTGTCGCATTATACACTTTCGTCGATTTTATCGTCATGATGCATAGTAGACAGTAATACAACTGATTTATTTTTTTTCGCTTTATAAGATACTAAACACATGTCTTTAGTGAAACCAGTTTTAGCAAGTCTTCGGACTGTTAGAAACTCTGGTGGAATTTCCACTTTATTCTTGCGTAAAGTTCCCAGAAGAGTCGATTTATGATCAGTCAATAGTGATTGTGCTAAGGGGATAGAGGTAAACCAATTATCCATCGTGATGTTTCTTTTGCTATCATGGATGGGCTCTGTCATTCTGACAACAACATCAAGAGATTTATTGCTCACTTGGTATGGTCCAGCTGGTTGGGTTCCTGTATACACTTCCATGTTGAACGTATAATACATCCTAGCATCTACAAGCGAATATATTTTTATTCCATATCTTGCAGTTTTATTAGGTATGTACATTCGGAAGGCACATCGGCCATGGAAGGCTAATAGCATTTCATCAATCGTGACGTATTCTCCTGGCGAGTAATGATTTCTGAATTCTCCATTTACTTCCTCAAACAATTCCCCAATAGGTGCAAGATTGTCGGTTTTTTTCCTCTCTTCACGTGTATCGACATCATCAAAGTGTAACCATCTTATCGAAAAGCGGAATCTTCTTTTAGCCATAATTGCTGGGAATATCTCCAGACCAGTGCCATCTGTTGCCCATAATTCGTAAATAGTGGTTCGACCTCCTTTACGGACATCAGCTAAATATAACAGGCCGATTAGTGCTTTGATTTCCGTTATATCTGTTTAACGTACGTCGTATGTATCTTTATATGAATGAGCTACTTTTTCAATGAACTGATTGGTATATTCAACTATTTTCTGTACTATGTTATCCGAAAAAAATAGCTTCCAAGTTTCCATTGCAGTTTTTGAGTTTTTTGCAACGCCAATAACACCTGGCAGCTTTTTTATCAGATTATGTTGCCTAGTTCGAACATTCTTTGGAAAGCAGCACTTATTCCATTGAAAACCAGTTTTTCCATAATAAGACAGGTGACGATGTATACCACGACGTTGATCCATATCTACAATCATTTCTTCCTCTTCATCATCCATACTCAGCTCCTGTTCTGAATCTGTTTCATGAGTACTTATAATGTTTGTTNTCGTTACGATGAAATAGAAACGCATTTGATAGGCAGTTAATTCGAATCCATGAATTATGCTCCGCATGATTGTCTGAACTGATTTCTTAAATAATCCACCTGCAGTAATTCTTCCTTTGATGTTTGGACATATTTGTTTGGAAAAACATGCCTATCCAATGTAGCATTCAACAAATTGAAGCCGGTGATATAGGCCGTTGACACACTTCGCTATTTCCGAACGTTTTTTTCCAGCGCGGTTTCCGAGCTGGAAAAAATCGCTACAACGAGTAGCTGGCAGTGTTCGCGATTTCCGGGCGGTCCGGGTTTTTAACTGGAGGGGAAATGTTACCTTGTCTTCCTATATTAATCGTTCGCGTCCTCAAAGTAAGCACTATGAAGTATGCTGCTGCGACATTTCACCATCAAATGGTGGTATCCCTTTGACATTTGTAAGCAGAAGGCTCTTTTGCTGGAAGACGCCGCCCAGGAGGTACGACGTGCATCCGTACCACCAAAAGAGGAACCAGAAAGAAAGGTTTTCTGTCCCCAACAGAAAAATCAGAAAACATGCAGACAAGTTTAGTTAATGACCATGAAGTCATTCAATGAACTTGTGGCAATTGTTCGACCTTTGCTACATACTCGCTTCTCTGTAACATACAAGGGTGTTTGGAAGCATGGAAGTTTTTACTTTCATGCTCGAATTGCAACTGAAAGACCACTTAGAAATAGCCAACATTGTCGGTTCCTATTCGTTTGACTGGGTTCTCCCTCTACTTGGTTGCAGAGACTGTCATATTTCATTCAGATGCCACGAAAATGAAAAACCGCTGGGAAACCGCGCTGTGAAAAACCGCTTGGGAATCGCGAAGTATGTCACCGGCCTTAATGTGGTAGTTGCAAAACGGTTTACCCTTATATTATGTCATTTCATGATGATACTCACTTTTTGGCCAAACAATGTTTTTGTTCGGGTGTGGAAATAGTAATTTACGAAACAATTTCGAAAAATACTATTTTTCAGACGAGGAGACAACAGTGTAAACCAAAAAATCAATGCGACATATTACTTGATTTCTTTGTTGAAAAACATTTGGAGCATTTTAATTCATATTTGTATCAAAAATTGAAGTTCTAACCGAAGATAAGTACATAAACATTCCAATTATTATTTATATTGATACTCATATATGAACATTTGAGCAACTGCTAATACTGAAGGGATTCGATTTGTTTGAAATGCTTGGTACATTCAAATAATAATAATAATAATAACATAACGCGGCCCTAAGAGTGCTATATTACCATCTACGACACTCTTACGATATTGACGAGACACTGGTGTTACCCTACGCTCCGGGGAATATTGAATCCGTTGTAGGGAACGAGAAGTGCCGAATTTATTGAAACTATCCGTTTCTCACCCTCAGGCTCATACAAGCTAATGAGCCTGATGTGGTCCTTCTCGACCACCAGAGCAAAAAGATATTTGTCATGGAGTTTTCAGTTCCTGGCGAGAGAAATATTGTCAGAAAAGAGGAGGAAAAACGGATAAAATATCGAGATTTTCTCTTCGAACTCCGCAGACTCTATCCAGATCACTTTGTCAAGATGGTTGTTCTGATTATTGGAGTCCTTGGTGGAATGATGTCTTCTNAAGTATAATCATCCCATTTTCATGCCAGAGGTAATAATATGACACACTTTTTTTCGGTAATTTCATCTGAAAGAGACTAACAAGAACTTGAAAGGAAACAGCAGAGAAAGAGAACCGTTCATAAAGTACAACAAAGGTAGACGTTATGAGTTTTGGAAGATTATTAATAGACACTCTCAGTGATACTTTGTCGCATTGGTCTTCTCAAAAAATCCCTAAGTATTAACACTGCAATACTTCAACTAAATTGGTGCTTAGTTCTCCACTCTGACGGTCATAACTGTGTTTTCTTTCGGGTCTTTTTACTTCCTTTCTTTCTTGTGCGAGGCGGATTTACACACATAATGGCAAGTTGTTTACAGTAGGGTTTGAATTCATCCCCACGATATAGGTTTGGTTCGAGGAGAAATCTTGAGGCCCCCCGAAAGGGCACAACAAAGATAAACCAGAATATCAGTTTCCGCTGGAAAAGAAAGTATGTATCTTGAAACAATCATAAATTTGAATTCCAATGAATGTCTTTCTTGAGCTTTGACGAATTCAAAATTCATTCAATTCATCATCAGTTATTTCTGAATTCAGAATATGAAATAACGAGGATCTTGAGAGACGTTCAAAATTGGTCTCCTGAGATTATCTTGTTGAAAACATTGCTGTTCCTGAGGAACCCCACCACTACTTTTTGTTTTCGAAAATAATCTCCAACAAATTTTATGCACCGTGTCATTGCAGATACAGAGAGATACTATTGTTTTTCTATACCCGTACTATAATAATACACAAATGAGCAGTGTTAGTGGCTCTTTAATATATTAAAGTTGTTAATTATTTCTTCAACTCCATCTATATTTGCTTCTGTTGAATATATTGAGCTTTGGTTGACAGTTCTGAGCTCTTCATAATTCCGAGGAGTTTCTATTTAGAACACTAGGTCCTCAGCAATTTTAGTATAATGCTCTTTAGTATAAATGCCTTTTTTAAAAGCAGAACAAGAAGGTGAATTATTCGTTCCACATTGTTTTCATCGGATACTTTTTGAAAGTTCTTGGCAATTTGAATCGAATTGTCTATATATTTTTCAGCGACATTGGTTGACTTTCAGCCACCGTGTCTCTTAAAATTTGTAATGTTTTCACCATTATCAGCAGATAACGTCTCTGAAGTATTAATGTTTCATTTAAAAGTGCGAAAGAAAGAAGAGAAGTGGAGGACTTGAAAGCGATTTATTGCAAAACTTGAAACATTTCACCCCGAAACTGGAGATATTTTCACAACCTTGGAAAGTTCCATCATAATTATTTCCTTTTTGATGAAGTTTGTTCAGTTGCTAGGAACGAATTAAAAAACTCATTTACTTATCACAAGGAAGCCACTTACCGGTAAGGGTGCTCTTAGACGACGTATACGTGTGTGATATATAGAAACTAGTTTGAGATAAAGTTATCTGGTTCAATCCAGAATGAAGAAACTTTGAATAAATGCTTTATCCATTTGATCAAAGTTCAGAAAGTAATGTGAACATGATAATTACGAAAATAATAGCGACTTTTATCATCAAATATTTTTTATCTGGCGCCTCATTTGTAAACATCTGGACTTGTTCAAACGTGAAAGTTTTCGAATTTTTGTGGCTATAACTTTCATTTTAAGAATGATATTACCTTCAAATATTTGCTCGTATAAACACCATTTTTGATAATAGGGGATTTAATTCGGGATTTCCTAAAGCACGGTAGATTAATATACAGGGGGATACCTTGTACCCGGTTGAGTACCTTCACTAAATATGAGCTCCATATATAAGGCCGCCTGTGAGGGATGAAGGATCAGATAAGTAAAAAAAAATTGATCATGAGAAATTCTCGAGCGCGTCAGATTAAGGTAGGGTGAGTTAATTACCTGCTAAAAAGTGTATATTCCAGTAATCTGACAATTTGAGAGTGACGTAAAGGAAGGGGAGGGCAGCAAATTTGTAAAAAAATAACGTCATTTCGACATTCTCGAGCGTAGCAATTTTTTTTTTATTTTGAAGGTAATATTTCAAAGATTTCCGCAAGCCGAAATAACAAAGATTCGTCGAAAAAGTTCAATGCGTGCAGCTGTGTGATACCTATTTTTCCCTTTACGAGTTTCTATTCCTTTATTCTCTTTTCACTTTTTCTTTATCTATTACTCTCTCACTCCGTCCCCACTCTGAATTCTGTTGCCATGGCGCCATCACAGCTGATCACAGAGACTCGTTCGTGATGGAGATGATGATTGATTATTAAATCAATTGATGGATGTAGCCGTTACTACGTGGTAGGAAATCATAATGAAGAAAGGAGAAATTGAACTTTCTATGTCTTTTACTACTTTTATTTGTAACTAACGATACTGCAGTTTCGTCCTATAAGGACATCTTCATTCTTTTACAATAAATAAGGACATTTTCAAACTTATACAATATATAAGTTTGAAAATTTCCTTATAGGACGAAACTGCAGTAACGTTAGTTACAAATAAAACAAGCTCCATATTTTTGATTTCTCTTCTAGATAGATTAAGAAGATGGATTCGCTGGAATGTCGATGCGATGTCGTACTGCTGAGCCGATTATTTTGGTAACAATTCAACTGAAGCTCTTTTGCAACCTCTTCAATATCGTCAGGAACGCACAAGTCCTCACTATTTTGTTTCAATAAGCAAGAAATCAAACACCAGCAACAACTCTGAATGTGACTTTGAATAAAACGCGTGAGCTATAAACAATACTGTTTGTTGGTAACCAGTTGATTCGGCGTCACCTGACACGGCCACTTCACAGCAAATGCAATAACATGAAAATAGTTAACTGACAAATGTCAAAATGTGTTTCTATAGAAATATTGAATTCATCTATTTTATTATGAAAACAGTACAGTTGTACAAAAAACTTTGTACGACATTTGTGTTAGAAGTAAGTTTAATTTGGTTCGTAAAATTACTCAACTCGCAACGCTCGTTTCGCAAACTTTTTCACTCACAAAATAAAACCCTACTTTCAACACTCACATCATGAATAGCTATTTTGTTGACCAACTTGTTTTTGTTGACTGAAAATTTCATTGAATATACCGTATGATGATTTAGAGAAACACGAAATTCGTTTCATTTCTAGAATGCAAGTTGGGGAAAAATCTGAATAACTAGGGAATTCACAAATTTTATTCTTTTTCCATTCTCTGCTGCCACGAGGGCAGAATTGTTTAGCAGCCTCTGACTAATTTGCACCCCATTCTCGTACACTAAAATCGATACGTATTTGAGGTCAACAACGCTGAATTTACGCGGGTTATTTTTCCTGCAATTCTCGACGAAATATGTTTTCACAGAGATCGAAAGACTACTCGAGAAATATGTATTTCGCGAACATTCTGGAAAAGATAGTGTCGTGAACCGATAACTATGTATGTGTTCCTTATTTTCATAAATCTTCACATAACAATAGAGAATGTCAGTTGGGTATTGAAAAGGATTTTGAATTCTGCGTTGACTTTTTCTCCGTTTCCCAGGATCGATGGAAACAATAATTGATAATAGATGGTGTTAGGAATCACACGTTAAAAGGTAAGACCTCGTTAGTCCTTAGCTCCCACAAGTTTCTCAACTTCTGTTGTTATTCGTATGGGGGCGACAGCTGATTAACGGAAAAACAGATTTAAACGGATATACACTGTCCAAAAGCCAAATGGAATAAATTCATTACTTAGTTATGGTACATATTTCAACAAAATTCCGAAACACGTCAAATTCAAATTAGAATAGGACATACTTCAACGGAAAAATGCTACCCCTACCTTCAACCCCCGTCAAGTGACAGGTACAACCCCCCAAGTTTTTAAATGGGCAGTATAGGCTTGTGATATATGGTATGAAAGATATCTTCATTCATTATTCAAAAGTGTTATCGCTTTCGAATTTATTGCAACATCTAAGATAAAATAAATGAAAACCATGTGGTTACCGAAATTCGATAAAATACTCTAAAACCTTATTGCAATATAATCAAAACATATTTCATGTTGAGATATTGATAATAAGTAAGTAAGCAAAAACCACAGCAATGTTCTTTTCAGATGGTATCCTTTAACCCTTGAGTAAACGGTTGAAAAAATATACCAAGAAAGGACGGGTTGGGTCTGAGATACACACATTTATTATCATTATCTTTTTTAAATAATTTGAATGGATACTGTTCATGCAAAATCATGTTTATTGTTACTCTCACTATTAACCAAAAACAAGTATTCCGATATACTTCATGTTTTACATATAAAATGTAACATAAAAGAAAAATCATGAAAATATACAAAGTGAAGAAAAATTATGTGGTACATGGATTCGGAACATTAATTTTGAGCGCAGTCTCGGGATGTAGCTTGGAATGTTCCATACAAATAATTTTTTTACAGATGTGACAGAAAAATCTTGTTTTGCGATTTCGGCAAAAGACACATCTTCGATATGTTCCTTGTAGTAGATCTGCTTGCTCAACCAAACTCTGTCCACTAAACTTCGCAGCTTCCAGCCTTACATCTCTTGATAATGTTTGTCAATAGCTCTTCTCTTTAGCTGTTCCGTAACTAAACTCATTCCTAGTTGTTTCAGGTATTTTATCCTTCCTGTTTTTGTGATAACCATATCCTTATTGTTGGTCCTATAAGTATATGATGAACGAATTTATTGCACTGACGTTGAGCAAGGAATAAAATATTGTCATTGGCCATCTCCTGGTATTTCTTGATACATCGTATGATGCCACCATTTGATCCACACAATCTACCCCCACTTTTGTCGCATTATACAGGGTGATCATTTCTGGCTTATTTTCATCTCCAGTACTTTCGTCGATTTTATCGTCATGATGCATAGTAGACAGTAATACAACTGATTTATTTTTTTTNACTCATGGCAATATACTCATAACTTATTTCATGTTGAGGTATTGATGATAAGAAACGAAGCAAAAACCATAGCAATGTTTTTTCAGATGGTATTCTTTAAAAAACTGTAAATAATTTCCGTGGTAACGTTAGTTTGAAACACCTTGTCAACTTGTTCTGTATATCACAACATAAGTCGCTAGTATTTTTATTTAAGTTTGAAGTTCGTTAACTTCAAGTCTGACAAATGGTTAGATTAACGGAAATGCATAAAATAACAGTTTTACAAATGATTGGTTACGGAGATAAAACCCGAACACAACATGAAGTAGCTCACCTATATGTTAAATAATGATATGTTAAATAATGTTAGAAGACAGTTTTATTTGAGATCACGATGTTGCCAAGACGTTCGCGGTGAACATTTTAAACATCTACTTCGTTAACATTCATATTTTTTTTTCGTATTCTACATTTCATTACGTTTTGCATTACAATTAATTTTTGAGAATGTCAAATTATAATATACATCCGAAGTGTTGCGGGATTTTTTTCAAATATGTAAAGTAACCGAAATAATGAATTTATTTCATTTGGCTTTTACACACTGTATACGAAGAAAAATAAAGTGGCTGTTCAAACTTCGCGGGTTACGTGAAATCAATTAGCGATTTTCTATATTTTTATATTGGTACTCTTGTCTTGAACATACGTTCACAGTTTCAGCTATTTATCATGTTTAGTTTGTTGGTGGGGGGCATAAAAGTTAGAAGTGTTTTTCGTGTTCGATCTTCTGCTACCTACAAAAAGGGACCAATGGATTGTTATCAAATTTTGTGCAAACAATGGGATTGAGTTTTCAAAAATACCATTGACAGTGGCATACAGTGATTGTACTTCAGGTCAGAAAAATTATTACAAGTCACAGAAAGTCGAGAAGATGTGAATTACGTCGCTCGCCCTGGACGCTCCAGTACATCAACAATCGATCAAAACGTTGAGAAAGTGAGAGAAGTTCCTTACAAAATTGCTGAATTTCGAACAAAAAATTCGTCGCATGAGCATCTTCCAGGAGAGCCAAGACCAAACAAAGCTCGCCGAATTTGATTGAATTTCAAGGTTTTCTTCACTGTTTTCTCTGATTACCGTGGCGTAGTGAGAGAGAGAGTAATTTATTTTCACAAATATATGTAGGACATACAAGAATAAACAACAGTAAATCACTTGTGTAAATAAATAACTATGAAATATGAAAGATTTGACGATTATTCAGTTACATGATTTGTTTCCGTGCGATTTACAATTCAAATGTCTTATCATATAACCATATATTACACAATCTGTAGCCACCTAAGCTAGGCTTGTGTCGTGGCTACAGACTGATATAAGGTGTGTTATATAATGTATAATAAAATAAATACAAAAAAAAGAAAAAAATTCTTCCTTTGATGTTTGGACATATTTGTTTGGAAAAACATGCCTATCCAATGTAGCATTCAACAAATTGAAGCCGGTGATATAGGCCGTTGACATACTTCGCTATTTCCGAGCGTTTTTTTCCAGCGCGGTTTCCGAGCTGAAATTGCTGGGAAAAAATCGCTACAACGAGTAGCTGGCAGTGTTCGCGATTTCCGGGCAGTCCGGGTTTTTGACTGGAGGGGAAATGTTACCTTGTCTTCCTATATTAATCGTTCGCGTCCTCAAAGTAAGCACTATGAAGTATGCTGCTGCGACATTTCACCATCAAATGGTGGTATCCCTTTGCCATTTGTAAGCAGAAGGCTCTTTTGCTGGAAGACGCCGCCCAGGAGGTACGACGTGCATCCGTACCACCAAAAGAGGAACCAGAAAGAAAGGTTTTCTGTCCCCAACAGAAAAATCAGAAAACATGCAGACAAGTTTAGTTAATGACCATGAAGTCATTCAATGAACTTGTGGCAATTGTTCGACCTTTGCTACATACTCGCTTCTCTGTAACAAACAAGGGTGTTTGGAAGAATGGAAGTTTTTATTTTCATGCCCGAATTGCAACTGAAAGACCACTCAGAAATAGCCAACATTGTCGGTTCCTATTCGTTTAACTGGGTTCTCCCTCTACTTGGTTGCAGAGACTGTCATATTTCATTCAGATGCCATGAAAATGAAAAACCGCTGGGAAACCGCGCTGTGAAAAACCGCTCGGGAATCGCGAAGTATGTCACCGGCCTTAATGTGGTAGTTGCAAAACGGTTTACCCTTATATTATGACATTTCATGATGATACTCAATTTTTGGCCAAACAATGTTTTTGTTCGGGTGTGGAAATAGTAATTTACGGAACAATTTCGAAAAACACTATTTTTCAGACGAGGAGACAACAGTGTAGACCGTTTCGTCTTTNTATGTGATATTATCTCTAATTTCACCGACGTTTCGACAAAATCTCATTTGTCATTATCAAGGTGTGCTGTTACGTGTTCAGAAATTTGTTGACCTTGCTCAACTCACTTCTTACTATAATGGTAAAATGGTATTCGTTATGTGTTCAGAAATAGATTAGTCCATAAACCCTCTACTACCTACTATTTAAACGTTGTTGAGTTTTACCTGCGTTCTTCTTCTTCTTAGTTGACCTCTTCTCCCCGTTAAGGTATTGAATAATAGAATATAGCTAAACTTCGATAACTATGTTATGAAGTTGAAGTTGAAGCTTAGTAATTTTATTTTTATTTAAGTAATGCTTTGTATTTGATTTTTATAATAGTTTGACCTGTTGTATCAGCCAGTATTTTATGATGATGTTTGCCTAATGTGATTGTAAATGAAAACTGATTCAATAAATGTTTGATTGATTGATTGAAACTGTCTGATATAAGCGATATCGACTCCTCCACCCACATAGAAGAAAGTAGGAAATAATACTAATAATAATAAATCGTCTTCATTTCTTTTCTGTTCATGAAATAGGAGAAGTTTGTCCTGAGGCTATTGTTACACTCAACCTGAGTTGTACAATTGAATAGTAATATATATAAATAGTAATATAAAAGCATTCCTATTAAAATACAAAATATGTCCATGAAGCAGTAATATATAATAAAGCAACTATAGAAACTTATAAAATAGTCAATAATTCACAAATAACGCCTTTATTTTATAATTTATTCTGTCTGTTGGAAAAAATGTATTTTGAAATGGCGTTTATACTGATATTCAGATAAATGAAGCCAATTGAAAATATGGGTGTAAGAGGTACTGCACACAAATTACTTAAAAGCTACTTAACAAATAGAAAGCAAAGAGTGAAAATTGGAAGCCAAATCAGTGCAGAAATGGAAATAACATGCGGTGTACCTCAAGGGACAGTACTGGGGCCGGTGCTATTCGTGATCTATTTGAATGACTTATTCATACAAAAAACAATCGGGAAAATTATAAGTTTTGCGGACGACACGGTAATATACTATAAAGATGAAGACTGGTACAATCTGAAACTGAACATTGAAAAAGACCTAAGAAATCTCAAAGACTGGTTTGACAGTAGATTACTTTCAATTAATTTTGACAAAACAGTATACTTACCATTCAGCAGTCTCTCAACATCCTTGCCAGANGGTGTGCTGTTACGTGTTCAGAAATTTGTTGACCTTGCTCAACTCACTTCTTACTATAATGGTAAAATGGTATTCGTTATGTGTTCAGAAATAGATTAGTCCATAAACCCTCTACTACCTACTATTTAAACGTTGTTGAGTTTTACCTGCGTTCTTCTTCTTCCTAGTTGACCTCTTCTCCCCGTTAAGGTATTGAATATGAAATCTGAAGTTTTCACGGATAGGAATATGCTGAACTGGTTTTTCCGGGTATTTGATCCGTGTATGTGATATTATCTCTAATTTCACCGACGTTTCGACAAAATCTCATTTGTCATTATCAAGGTAATGAGTAAATGATCTAAGAAGGTTTGAAATCCAATCTTTCATTTATTTCTTAAACAGGCTTATCGAGTTGATTGTTTCCAGTTCATAGGGAACTGCAGTGTATACTCTGGGTGTGAGGAAACATGATGAAGGTGGAATATATGAAATCGAGAGTTAGAACTGCTTTCAATAGTTCAACTTTAGACCTAATCACAAGCGCTACAGATGAAAATCTTTTGAAGAACGTATTTGTTCAAATAGATGTGTCCTAACATATTATTAAAAATACTGAAAATTGTGTAGAGTTGTCATTCCGAAAAGACTATTTCTTGGATGTGAATGAAGAAGAAATATATAAGTGTTGTTCCAGATTTTCCATTTATGTTTATTAATCCTTCCACGACAAACATAATAACAATAATTTTCCACTGTCTTTCATCGTCATCTAATATATTCAGAGCATGCATCCTCACACAGGAAAACCTGGATAGCACAATCCCACAAATCATATTTGAAGCTCGATAGGCCTGCAAATGACGTTTGTGTTTTGATTTTCATAGATAGGATCACTGAGTTTAAATTATAGCCTCATCCATCCATTCACGTAGATAACGTGGATTATATGGATATTATGCTACATTTGGTGCAATTTGTTCTAGAGGTTTTGCTACGAATACTGAGTATATGATGTGAAAGTTTTTTCGAGGATGGAATTGCAGGAAAATTGAACAGTTGAAGTGTGATATTCATCACGACAAAAATCAAATATTGGTCTTCATACTTTATCTATCATTAATTTTTTAAACTATTCTTTGACATTTATGCCTTTGCTATTGTAACGTTACCTCACTCGCTTCTTGATCTTGAGCAAGGAAGCACTACATGTTAGCTTAGGTCCAAAGCGAGTAGGTCTGTTCAACCCTTCACCACAACCCTTAAGGGTTCATTGTGGCTCACACCTATTCTCACAAGACTAAATAATCCCAGCTTCTTAACGAAGCCGATTAATTTGTATGGTGACTAGTCTTTCAGATCAGATGGTGGGAATACGGCTCTGCCGAACTCTAAAAACCTGATTCGGTCCCCAGCGAGGCTCTGCTGTTTCATCATTTTCCAAGCAGAGGTGACATACATTGTCTTCCGACAGTCCGAGTTTCTGCATATGATGATTCAAATGACAGTGGCATGTAAGAAGGCCTAATAAACATCGTAGTTCATCCTTACTGTAGTCCAACAGTTTGGTATCAAGCCTTGGAGTGAGCCAATTCTGGAAGATTCTACCAGAAGTTCATAAATTTTTTTGCCATCCTAGTGTTCAATATTTGGCAAAACCTAAAGCATTCTGATCCGATGAAGCTAATTGCAGTACCCTCCTTCACACAGAAATCACTAGCCTCATTGCCTTCCAGACCAGTATGGTCAGGAATTCAGACCAAAGACAATCTGTTAAGTCTTCCTATCGAGAAGAGTCGTTTTTGACAATTTGCTACCAATTTAGAGGTTTCTCGTTAGAAGCCAAGAGCTTCCAATGCCGCTTGACTGCCCGAGAATATTTGTATTGACTTGCGAGTGAGGTTGGATTTATCCAATCTCCCAAACACACAATTCAATAGCGTAAATTTCTGCTTGAAATACAGTCACATAGGTTCCTACGCAGGTTGATATCTCTGTCCTGGTTCTGCGACTGAAAACACCTGCACCAGAACCGGAAGGTTTTGATGTTATTGATCCATCTGTGAACCAACAACTATCTGCTCTTGATGAGCAGTACATGTGTCCTATTGGAACTATTATGTGTCAAGTTGAAATAATTAGCCCTTTATTTGCGGAGGCTAGGTCGCAGATGGTTCTTGATTTTTTATATAAATTCAATCACAACTGCTGAGAAGGGTTACCAAATTGAAAGTTAATAAACCAAATGAAGTTAACAGGCAAGTAAAGTTTTAGAGGACTTCGGATTCAACTTTGAAGTTTATATTGAAGTCTCTGAATATTTATTTGTGAGCTGGTGTAGAACAATTTCAAAATTCGTAAAAAAATACATCGATATCGCCCAAACCTGATCTATAAACAAGTACGACAGCCGTTTTCAACTGAGTTAGGTAGATTGCAGTAAATTCGCAGTCTTGTTCAATACTGTGAGTTCTTTCAAGTCAATAAGAGAGTGTTTTAGGCCTGGCTAAGCCACCATGTATTTTGGTGGCCCTGCAAAAACTGCTAATGAGTTTATAACCCTGAATATTAATCAGTTTGAGACACTCTTCACTCTGCCAATAGAGGATTGAATAAAACAGGTACAAATACAATAAAAATAAATATAAAATGGAATACACTTTTGAAATGATTCATTGAAATTCTCTTGCAAGCTATAAAAGGGTCTATCTGCCAGCAAATTTCTAACTGCTTACTTGAATTGTACGTTGGTCAGATTTGGAGACCTTATTTCTACTGGCAAGTGATTGAATAATTTTCCATCATTATAGAAAATGGAATCCTTGATTAATGTTGAGTTAGGTATAGGAAGTCTTATATTAAATATGCTATTACGAGTAACATAAGGAGAAGAGACAAAGTCAAACTCCGTTTTATGTTTGTGCACAAAACATACAGTTTCAAGAGTGAACAGTGCAACGACGGTTAAAATTTTATTGGCCGCAAAATAATTTCTGCTTGATTATCCAGGTTTGACTTTACAGAGACATCTTACTGCTGTTTTCTGTAATATCAACACAGATGAGAGAAGGGTTGCACTGCATGTTCCCCAAAATGGGATTCCATATCTTATTTGGGATTCAATTAAAGCGTAGTAAACCGTTTTTGCTTTGTGAAAACCCACCTTGTTAGAAACCACCCTCACTGCATAACATCCGCAGGCGATTTTACTCTTGAGTTGCCTGACGTGTTCATCAAATTTGAGCATATTATCAATATAGACACCAAGAAATTTTGTGTTCAATTCATTTTCCAAGATATCATTGTCTTCTTAGAGTTGTCGTTCGTATGGGGGTGACAGCTGATTAACGGAAAAACAGATTTTAAACAGATTGACAGTTCATTTAGCAGACTTTAAATGTTATTATATTTGTTTTGGAGATATTCAAGGATAATATATTAGGTGTAACCTTCGTTGTTGTAGTTTGAAACGGGTTACTTTGTTACTTAGGAACTAAATTATGGGCTGCCGGAACTCAGCGGAGAGGGATGGTGGGTAAATATAAGTCCACTTGGAGGATAAGTGTATTGTTCCTTTAAACACGCCAAGCTTATGGTGATTACAGGCTTATGGCCCAGAAGTATACTTTTGGGTTCACAGATATAAATGTAAGCAACTTATGATCAAACTTAAGGTGTGGTAAATACTTGGTTCCTTCTAGAATTCGCAATTTGTGCCGCAATGTTGATTCGAGGTCGTGCGGGAGGGTGTAATACATAACAGGAAAGACCTTACATGCATGGGATAATATACAACAAAAACAGAACTGGACCCAACACAGATACATGTGGCACACCATATGTGATTGCCCTGCTTTCTGAGAGTTCCGATGTTCTTACCATTTGACTTCGGTTGTACGTCACCCCTCTGCAGCTGTACCAGTGAAGTTTTTTGAGTAATACTTCATGATTCAAGTTTCTAAAAATACTATATCTCTTTCCAACACCTGTCACTGTACACCAGCATAGTTACATTCACAACATAGTTTCACAAAAACGCAACACTTGCTTCGCCATACTATGGCTTCTTCGGGCAGCCATTATATGGCAAAACACATGTTGAGTTTTTGTAACAGTTTTCAGTGAAGATAAAGTGTTTCTTAAATACGGTGGTTATGGATTTTCATCAAGTATCGGGCAATTCCATCATGTATATATCTGGCAAATCTTTACTATCCTCCCGAATGTTATGTCGCTCGTAATCTGCCTGATTTCTTGTGGTAATTTATCGTACAGAAAATTTCATTATTCTGTGGAGTTAGGCAATTTGGTAAATTTGCCGAATATGTCTATACTTCTCATTTATCAATAGAATTTACCACTAAAAGGAAGGTAAACAATTCGATTGACACTTGTAGGGTCACAGAGTAGGATCAACTAATCGGTTTCGATGTGGAAAGCCTCTACACCAACGTTTCCGTCGAAGAAGTACTTCAATTCATACAGAGGAAGATATCCAAAGATGGAGACCTGCAAGATAGAATAAACTTACCAATTCAAGTCATCATGGAATTACTAGGATGCTGCGTAAGAAACTGCTACTACCAACTGAAGGACGAATTTTTTACTCAAGATGAGGGATTGCCAGTGTGATCTCCACTTCCACCGGTTATAGCCAACATATATATGGAGTGGTTTGAAACTCTAGCCATTGAAGAAGCCCATAAGAAGCCCCGAGTCTGGTTGAGATACGTTGACGACACCTTCATAATATGGAACAATGGGAATACAGAACTAGGCATCTGAGGCACATCAACAACGTAAGACCTTCCATTACTTTCACAATGGAGAAGAAAGTCCACAACGAATCACCATTCTTAGACGTATCTGAACCAGGAACCTAACCACCATCAATCGACTAGGAGAGGAATCGCCAAGACTCTACTAGACCGTGCTTTCGGGCTCTGTAATACGGAAAAAGTTTCGAAAAGGAACTAGGCATTACCAAAAATGACCTTCAACGGAATTGTAACTCCAAAGTGACGATGAAACAGACTTTGGCTAAAAGATAGCAAGAGCCTCACAAGGAAGAGAAGCCGCCACAACCAGTACTTGCACTCCTACATCAGAGGATTGTCGGAAAGGATGAGAAGAATTGGGTCCAAATATAACACCAGAACCTGCTTCAGATCTGGGAACACTATCCGTAGCAGCCTCACGGAAAACAGGCCACCAAACCCCAACTACGATTCCAAGAATTGCATTTACTGGATACCCTGCAAGTGCGGAGAATCATACATCGGTGAAACTAAGAGGCCATTAAAAGTTCGCATTGCCGAGGAAAATAAACACACACAGCGAAAAAAAACCAGTAAATTAGGAATAGAAAAGCATATATGGACTCATCAACATGACATCAAGTGGTCTCGAGCTGAAAACATCCACAAGGAGGAACCTGGTTCAGGAATAAATTCAAAGATGTCGCATATATGTTGTCCAACAACATTTAGCCAAGCTAGCGTACAGCAGAAAGAAAGTGAACTGTGGTTATTATGTTATACGGCAACTTTAATCCACATTCAGTACTGATCAGCTTTTGAATGTTTATTATGCCGTAATTTATTCTCACATCTCA
>NW_019293647.1:10294-29597 GCF_000500325.1 Leptinotarsa decemlineata | reverse complement strand
CAAATTAATTTATATCTTCTAAACGGTAATAGATAGGTATAGGGAAATAGTATATGAATTTGTTGACAAAGTGATAATGAATCATAATATGATATTTTATACGGGGTGTTCCATTTGAAAAATCAAAGAAGCCGCTACTTTATAGTAGAAGCGACAACGCCGCTTCCTCTAAAATATTTCAGGCGTGTAGGTCATATTGACTTATGCATACTGTGGAATTTTTAGGTTGATCCGTTGAATAGTTTGTCAGAAACGGCTAATTAACGCTCATCATGAAAATCCCTGTATACTATCATGGTCCTGAAGACCAATAAATGGATTGAATTGAATTATTTCATCGTTGGCGTCTTCAATCCTAACTTTCGGTTTGTTCCGTAAAATAATCCTCACGAATGAATGAATTCTCTGAAAACCATCAGAAAAATCGATCCGACCCGCCTACATCTTCATTAACGTCGTAAAGTGCAGAACAATGTAGATAATTTTTAATCCCTCATAACTCAGAGATCGTCTGTTTTTTTTGCAGGAAACCAGTCCGCTAGAAGTGCACTTGGCGCCGACGGGCCGCGAACTTGTTCAAGCCCTGCGAGGCCTCCTGCTTCATGCACATTGGCACACTTTCACCATCCTGGCAGACCAGGCGTCCGCGACGGCGTTGCGACGTCCTGAATTGTGGCAGGCGCTCGAATCGACGCCACTGCATCCCACCCTCGTCGGGCTGCCGTCGCCTTTGAGGCCGCAAAGTCTTTTTAGGTGAGTATCAGAAAGAGAATTAGGATCGATTTGGTCTGATTTTATTAACGAACGATAAATACTATTATTATTGTGAAAAAAGTGTGGACGCTTTGTGTCATATTTTTTGTATATCAAGCGCCCGTCGCTTTTTTCACAATCATACTATTTTTTTTTGTTGGTTATTGTTTTAAGCTTATTTTAAAAAAATCGATATGGAGACAAAATTCGACAATTGCAGTTTTTGGCGAATATTTCAAAAATAACCACTGATATTCACCATCTGAAAAAAGATAATTTCAGTTTCTCGAAGTGGTAAACTTTTGTCTAATATACAGGGTGTAACATAAGTACGGTAAAATATTCGAGTGACATATTCTTGAGACAATTGTAAGAAAAATAGTTTACATTAACTTGTGCCCGGAAATGCTCCAGAAATACAGGGTGGTGTAATTAATTTTTTGCTCGTTTTAAAACAATGAATTCAGCAAAAAATAAGTCATCTGCACGAAATTTGGTACTCAGGTTTTTTTGGCGTGGGAAATAATAATTTCGTATTAATTTCCATGTACGCTGTCATTATTCATTTCAAATCCACCTAACTTTTTTTACAGTGAACTTTTGGTACTGTTCATAAAAAAAAAACAATTCTTACACTTACTTCAAATAAAAAATGGACACTTCCTCAACAACGCAGGAGGTGATCGTTTTCGAAATATTCATAATTTTCTATATCGATGCATATTACTTAGTATCAAGGGCGCTGAGTTGAATTACTGAGAACATTACAAAAAATAAGTATGTGGTGGATTTTGTCAAAATAAATAACTTTTTTTATTAAATGTTTGATTAAAATAATAAAAATTGCAAATTGCAATTTGTATCTCAAAAATAAGGATTTTTTGATGAACATTTTGAAGTGAAAAGTTGTTTATTCCGGCGAGATCCACCACATACTCAGTTTTTGTAATGTTCTCAGCAACTTCACTTAGCGCCCTAGGAGTTATTACATTGATATGAAAAATTGTGAAATATCTCGAAAACAATCACCTCTAGCGTTGTTGATTTCTACTTGGAAAAGATGTGGGAATTTGTTTTTTTAATGAAAAGTACCAAAAGTTTACTGGCAAAAAGTTGAGGCGAATTGAAATAAATAATGACAGCGTACGCAACGCTCTGTAGATGTTACAAGAAAATCAATACAAAATCATGATTTATTACTTCAAAAAAACTCCAGGTACCAAATTTTGTACAAATAGCTTATTTTTTGCAGAAGTTATTTCAAAAAAAACGAACAAACAAATAAATTTCAACACCTTGTGTCTCCG
Source organism: Leptinotarsa decemlineata (assembly GCF_000500325.1). Lineage (NCBI taxonomy): Eukaryota > Metazoa > Arthropoda > Insecta > Coleoptera > Chrysomelidae > Leptinotarsa > Leptinotarsa decemlineata. The sequence continues at coordinate 27,537 of NW_019293647.1, read as the reverse complement.
AAACGAAGCATTTCCGGACTTATGTTTGTATAGATTTTTTTTTCTCACAATTGTCTCAGGAATACTTTAACTCAGGAATATTTCAACGTACTTATGTTACACCCTGTATGCACATATTTCTCTGAACAGAATACTACAAAGCATACGGGTGTATTCAACTTCATTTTTGAGGGGACATGTGTGACAGTAAGTTAGTTTTCCGTTGAATATCTCAATTCCAATCTGTCTAGAGAGAAGATGAACGAAAAACTCTTGAATGGAAATATAATATTCATCTGTTTATTCAGAGTGAGTCCCCTCAAAGATGAAATATAATACACCCGTATACTTCGTAGTATTCTGTACAGAGAGACGAACTCTACCAAACTAATCTAAGTTTACAACCAAAAATTATGTATTTTGTTTTACTCTGGTGGATGTACTGACTGAAAGCATGAGAACTGTTTTCAGCCATGAATAGAAATTTCATTGAATGAAAATAATTTTTCGAGGAGAAAACAGACGCTGTGAACTTCGTACGAGTAGGTATTCTACCCGCCAGTAAAATGTAGACGCCAAAACAAATCTTGTTTGACAACAGACATTTGCAATAGAATAATACACGTTAATCAAAGATTTTACATCCAAAACTTGACGTAGTTGCAATAGTGCCTAAAAACTGCTATTGAGTTTTACAACCACATGGTTTCAGTAAAATCCACAAGATAAATTGGTGCCACTGTGAACACTCAAAAATTTGGTTGTTTCACTTGGGAGAATTGTAACATAATTGACTAAAACCTGTTTATGATTATTAATTTTTTTTTCCAAAGAATTCAATTTATATTCATTTTTCTGCATCAATGACAAGCTCATCATCATGACACCATGTCGTAAAATTATTGCTGATAAAATTCAGTCTTTCTTCGAGCTTCTCAGGACATCAGAAATCGATGTGTCATCTCCATAAAGTACAATGTGTAAAGTACAAGATGTTTCAATATACTCTGGCAGGTCATTAATGTATAGCAGAAATATTAACGGCTACAAAATATATCCCTGGGGAACTGTAAGTGAAGTGTCAAACATGTCCGAATCAACACCATCCCATCTAACATATACCCTTCTGTACCTTATATATGACAATATCCAGGTCAAAAATATTCCACGAATTCCTAAAGTACATAACTTTTCCGGTGGAATATATCGAAGTTGATAGAATATGTGTGATTGATGACTTGTTTACTTCATGGTAATTCATGATCAGTTGAATGAAATGAATAAACACTTTTGTCTAAATACCATTGGTAGATTTTATACTTGAAAATAGGGTCAAACCCGAAAACGGTCGCGGCTTCCCATCTAGCCGAAAGTTCCAAGTCTGCTGGAACTGCAGCATTGTCTGGCGAGAAATTGAAAAGAAAAAAATACCAAAATCTTGGTAACAACTATCTGTTCCATCCAGTAGCGGTTGAAACTTTTCGTGTTTATGACTCGGAGTCTCTGTTATTCGTTCATGAACTCGGAAGGAGAATAGGCCTAGCAACGAAAGATCACCATTCTACTTCTTTTTTGATCCACCTTCTTCTTTTTTAGTGCGGTCAATGGACTTAGGTCATTCTTGCCTCCCAAATATGAGTTGCAGTCTCCGTAGTTCTGGTTTTGTGTGAGAAGTCCCCAGAGAAAAAAGTCCGAAACTGTGAGGTCTGGAGATCTGGGTGGCCACTCTATAAACGGACTACCACGGCCTATCCATCGGTTTGGAAAATGTTCGTTAAGCCATTGCCTCACAGCTTTGGCATAATGAACTGAACACCCATCTAACTGGACAATTGAATTTGATCGTTCATTGATTGGCAGCTCGTGAATAGCACCCCAAAACTCTGTGTTTAAAAATTCCAGAAACCTCTGCGCATTAATGTTTTCCCCAAAAAAGAAAGGACCAATAATTCGTTCATTCAATATCCCACACCAAACGTTGATTTTTTGGGAATACTGGCTTTTACAGTTTATTACGTATGAGGTTCAACTCAGTACCGATACTTGAACAAAATAGAACTATATGTATCGAACCGGAACGCGAAATTGTATATCCTTAAATTATTATATCTCATTCGGAGACAATTATATTTTTGGATATAATCGATGACACAATTTTTGTGGCATTAAATTGAATCTGTATACCGAAGTCTGAGTAACGAGTATTTGACTGGCCCCCTCATGCCCCCTCCCGGGTTGAGTGCCCTGAAGTAGAATCTTCCCCCTCAGCTAGTTAGCGAGGAGAATCTACTACCCCACTCTATCCACCCCGCTCTCCGAGCGGTCCTCAACTTACTGATGGGCACTTCAGCAAGATTGACATCTGACCTCTTTTGGTCGAAAGTCAGCCTTTGGATGCTATTCTTTCGCGATCGGTGAAAATGTTTTGCCATGACTATTCCTAACTGAATTTTTGCATGGGGGCCCCCAAAAACTAACCGGCGGCTATTGTTATTTAGCGTCGAGCGTTCCTAAGTGAATCTAAGGATAATTGAATCGCGGTCGAGTTGTTCTGCGGTGAACTTGCTGAAAGAAAGTCTGATTGATATGCCTACCGACGTCGCCTATCGGCGACTCTTGTTGGTGGTCGTAGATTCTGTTTAGTCGGCCTTGGGTGTTTGTCACTTTCTCGGAACCTGGGGTCATCCATGTTCAATGCATCGTGTAGATCGCGTAGCGCTGGGTTGTTGTGTGATCTAATTCTATCGAACACTCTTTCTGTGTGTTCTGTCATATACGCGTCCACATATTGCGTGTCCAGGTCTAAATCTCTGTAAATAAATCTATTGGGGATGTAGTACGGTGCGTTCACGGCGGCCCTTACGCTCGCGTTCATGAACGACTGTATCCTCTTCCTGTATGTCTGTGCATGCGTACAGTATTATGGGCATGAGAACGGTTTTGATCATCAGCAACTTCACTTTCAACCCCATGTTGCTTCTGCGTCCTATGATTGGTGCCAGCCGTTGTCTGGCGTGTCTGGCCATTCCGATTCTCTGCCGTACATGAGACTGAAATGTCAATCTCCTGTCTAAGGTGACCCCCAGGTATGTCGCTTTGTTGGTCCACGGAATCTCTTGTCCGTTGAAGGTTGGCCCACTCCTCTAATATGTTCGCCTGTTGTTGCAAGTACCTTGTGACATGTACTTGGCTCGTGGATCTCGCCAGCAGGGCCGTGTCGTCCGCGTAGAGCGCCAACTTCTTAAAGTTGTTCTCTGGCTTGGGCACGTCCGCTGTATATACGGAGAAAAGATGTGGCAAAAGGACTGCTCCTTGCGGGACTCCTGCTTCCAGTAGTCGAACTATTGATATTTCGTCTCCTACGCTGCAACGGCATCGCCTGTCAGCTAGAAAAGACTGAATTAATCTTATCATTCTGTATCTGTATCTGTAGAGTAGGGAGGGTGAGTGTAAGCCCACGCACTTAGGCCACATGTGACCCATTGTACATCCGTCCGAGGAGTTGTCCTCCTAGGTCATCGTCCATCCTGTCCTTTCCAGGAAGGTGGACAGGTCGCTTGGAGACATCTCCTTTATATCAGCAGGTGTAGGCCAAGACTCGCCGAACACACACTCTCTTATTGACGATAACTCCGGGCACTCGCACAGGGCATGCCTGACAGTCTCATCTTCCTGTTCACACATCCTGCGTAGAGGTGTGTCCACTTGCCCCATATTACGTAGGTGTTTCCTTAGCTGACAGTGGCCAGTCGAAAATCCTACTGTATGGCGTAGATTTTTCCTGGTCATCGTCAGATATTTCTTCGGCGCCAGCTTCCCAGGGTCGCCCAAGGTGATCCTTGCAAGATTACATCCTTTGATTTCATTCCATCTCTTCAAGGATTGAGCATGGGTGTAACATTTGACTAGTTCCGCAATTGTCGAAGTCATCAGGCCGTGGGTGCCACTGGGTCCTAAAATTCTAAGTCCAGCCGCTTCCTTGGCTAAAGGGCTAAATATTGGTGGCACTCTAGTGCTAGCCCTGAAGTAACACGCTGTCTGTTCAAGGCTAATAGTGCTTGTCTGCTATCAGTGCAGATTGTTATGTTTTTGCCAGAAATTCTTCTCTTGGTTATTTCTTTTGTGGCGATTGAGATACCAGCCACTTCTGTTTGGACCACGCTGGTATTTCTTCCCATTCCCCACTTAATCCTTAGGCTTAGTTATCTGGAGTACACTCCACATCCTGAGCCTTCTTTGGTTTTTGAGCCATCTGTATAAATCCGTATTGCATTTGTAGCATCTGACTCTGTGTTCTGCTTAATTTGTATTTTGTAGGGTTTATTAAACACAAACCTGGGTTCAATTGCATCACTTGTTGCCTGCAGCAGAGGTTGCGCAGTAAGCGCTTCTCGCCATAGGCCCAGCCTCAACTGACCCATTCCTACTTCGAAGTTTACACCAGCCGTGCGCAATCGTACCATGGCCATTAACGCAACCGCCTCAACGTACAGATCCAGAGGGGTCAGACCCGTGACTAATTCCATTGCCGCGGTTGGTGTTGTTCTCATGGCTCCTGTGATGTTTAAACAAGCCAGTTGCTGTATTTGATATAATTTTTGGATGGCCGTTGCTTGTAGAACTTTCGGTCTCCATGCAATGGCTCCATACGTTAACAAAGGTCTCATTATTGCAGTGTAAATCCAGGTGACCACACGAGGTGAAAGACGCCATGCGCGTCCCACTGTCCTCCGACATTGCTCATAAGCCACGTATGCTCTTTTTGCTCTACTCTGTAGATGAGACTTCCATGTTAGCTTCTTGTCGAGGATAGTACCAAGGTATTTCACCTCTTCAGAGAAGTTTAGTTTGCTTTTGAAGATTTCGGGAGGTTTTAAGCCCGTTTAATCTTACCATTAGTTTTGAATATCCAAAATCGCTCATTTTGGCCAGTAGTCCGTCATGTCAAACTCTGTCGAACGCCTTGGAGACGTCTAAGAAGATAGCTCCGGTATTGTGTCCTTTTCTGCCGAGGTTGAAGCCCTCGGTCGCGAAATCTACTACCCTCAGGACTTGTAGCTCTGACGAGTGTTCCGATTCAAAACCGAATTGCTCATCCGAGAGGAATCCTAGTTCTCTGGTTTGGTCATCGAGTCTCTTCAAGATGACACGCTCCGCCACTTTGTTTATGGAAGGAAGTGAGCTTATTGGCCTGTGATTGTCTGGGAACAGGTGGTTCTTCTTGGGCTTCGGAATGTGGATAACCGTTGCCTCTTTGAACGGGTTCGGGAAGTGCTGCAGTCTGAGTATAGCGTTTATGATGTTGGTTATGGCTGCTACACCCTTGCGCGGTAGTACTTCCAGTGCCCGGTTTGTTATGTTGTCCGAACCTGGTACTTTCCGAGTGGATGGACGTCTTAGTATGTCTTTCACTTCCTCGGGAGATGTCGGGGCCAGGGGTTGCGCGTTGTCCATTCGTTGTCTTAACCTTCGTACCGTTCTTTTCACCTGTCTCTCTATTTTGTCTACCTCGTCCGTGAACGGGACGTCATTCTCTCTGCACTGCCTTTCGAAGTTGTCCGCGAATGCCTCCGCCTTCTCGTGGTCAGTGTAGACGATTCCTTACTCGCCGTGTATTGGTGGGCATGGCTGTCGAGGTCCGTTCCTGAGTATTTCCTGCATTCTCCATGCAGACAGGTCTTCAGTGTTTAGTTCTTGCAGACGGGTGGTCCATTGCCTTTCGCGGATAGCTTTCAATTGTTTTTTCAGTATCATGTTGGCTCTCTGCATGCAACTTTTGCCCATAGGTGCACGTGTCCTTTCGTACTGTCTTTTCAGGCGTCTTCTTATTCGTATCAGTTCCATATTTTCTGGTGGAAGGTGCTCTTGGAAGTTACAGCGCAGGACTGGGACTTCTCGTGCGCTTCTTTCCATCGTTTGGGTGATCACCTGTTGCAGCTGTTGTGTGGCGTTCTCCAGGTCCGTTTTTGTTTCGATGCGTGGTATCTCACCCATCGCACCGTGTATAGCTCGTATTTGACTGGCTATGTATGTATGTGTAATTACGTTTATCCATTATTAAGGGGTCAGTAGTTTACAAAGTATTTGGATGTTTGTTGGGACCATGCTATAGGTTTATACCTCTTCAGGGTTAATTGACTTGCTACATGTTCACTCGTATTTATACTCTTAAAAGTTGGTGGGGGTGTTGATGAGAATAGCAGCGAGGTCGAGTAGTGGGGGCGTTATCCAAGTGAATACTCACTCTTGATTGGTTCTAATTCTGTTGGGCGTTCTCAATGATCCGTACTGTTACTAGGCTGTTCTTAATGGTCCACTTTGTTGATAGGTATGCTATTGGTGGGTTGTGTAGCAGGTGGAATGTTCAGTTCAAATGTTCTATGACGGCCTACTAACCCTAGTGTTGTTCTCTTATGAAATGACTCTGGTCTATGTTCTGTGAATACTGTTTCATAAAATGTGATATTATTATTATTATTATGTAATGATATTATGAAAACTCCAGTACCTAATTCCACAAATTTCACCATGTCTAACGAACTGAAAGACTCATCTCACCAAATCAACGGCAGGAGACATCTTATAAAGGGTTGATTTTGCTTCGTCGTACTTTGTAAGTTGTGACCCGACAACTACGAGTGGCACAAAAATGATAATCATGCTTGTCTGAATAGAGTCAATTTAATCTTGATCTAATTAAATTACAGGGCGCCTTTCATGCAATTTCTTTGTTGACTACAGGAATAACGAATACCCAGCTTTGTTGACGGCAGTGAATCATTATTTGATTAAAAGTTCCGCTTTACATAGTTGGTTGTCCACAAGGTCGTGCTATAATTATATATCAATCGACTTGTTTGTCATATAATATTAATGATGACTTCTTTATTTTATACTTGAGTAAGCTAGATGCATAGATAGTCAATCACTAAATGAATTTGAATCTAGGTGAGAACAATAAACTGAGTTATTTATCGTATTCAGATTGTTTTTATTCAGTATCCTTCATTGCTACCATATAAAAGCATAACCAGTTGAAGCGTTTTCAGAAAAAGTAATATGCATTATAGAATATATGCTTGTTGGAAATGGACAAATGAACTAGTGTCCTCTACTGATCATGAAGCAGAAGCTGTTTGTCATCAGACATAGCAAGTTCCTGATGGATGAGATCCAACTAGAAAGAAATCTGTGAAAACAGAATACCTAAGTATTTTTTTCATGATTTCCAATATTCTCAATATAATGATGGAAAATTCCACCAAAAACTAGAATTATCGAATTTCGTTTTTCGTCTCCACCGCCTCCATTTCAAATAATATAATAATAGAGGAAACTTGTAATAATGTTTCATTCGTTATGATCTGATATAAACCAGTTCGCAATGCGAAGTTTTTTTTAAATACGTACCTCCAGTTTTTTTCATCGATTTTTGTAGCCACTGTAATGATGAATTCAGCAATGTATTACAATACATTTGTTTTCCTAAAAACATCATCAATATTTGTGCAGTATCAATACGGTAGAAGTCGATATCTCCACACATCTTTTGAAACTCTGCAAGTAGAGGTGCATGTGCATTCCACGCCCATGGTCTCATTATGTGGCCACCACGTTTACCTGTTCTGACACTTCTGGACTTTTCATTGTGTGGCTTCAATGAAGATAAGGTATTCGACTGAACTTCTGGCATTATTGACTAACAGAAACAATTAAAAGTGCTTGCAAGGCTATAAAATTCACAAATGCTGGGAAATCACCATTAAAATATTATTATAAGAGTTGACGTGTTTGAGGAACGATGGAGGGCAATTTGATGTTGATTTTTTTCTCTTCGTCACTTTTAGAATATTTCATGTTGTTCCGATTTGTGTAGTTCTGAGATCTAGACTCGAAAAATATCAGTCCCTAGTTTTTGAGATAGCTCTGACCGTGGATTGTATGACCTCACACTGATGATGAGAATAACGTCGGAAAATACATATATCGTAATACCGAGTTGAATTTGTTATTACGCACAGTAACTACATAGAATTCAATTTATATTCATTTTTCTGCATTAATGACAAGCTCATCATCATGACACCATGTCGTAAAATTATTGCTGATAAAATTCAGTCTTTCTTCGAGCTCCTACTGTCCGCAGCTGCAGAAATCGATGTGTCATCTCCATAAAGTACAATATGTAAAGTACAAGATGTTTCAATATACTCTGGCAGGTCATTATTGTATAGCAGAAATATTAACGGCTACAAAATATATCCCTGGGGAACTGTAAGTGAAGTGTCAAACATGTCCGAATCAACACCATCCCATCTAACGTATACCCTTCTGTACCTTATATATGACAATATCCAGCTTAAAAATATTTCACGAATTCCTAAAGTACATAACTTTTCTGGTGGAATATATCGAAGTTGATAGAATATGTGTGATTGATGACTTGTTTACTTTCTGATAATTCACTATCACCTAAATGAAATGAAAAAACACTTTTGTCTAAATACCATTGGTAGATTTTATACTTGAAAATGAGGCCAAACACTAAAAAGGAAGCGGCTTCCCATCTAGCCGTAAGTTCGAAGTCTGCTGGAACTGCAGCATTGTCTGGCAAGAAATTGAAAAGAAAATATACCAAAATCTTGGTAACAACTATCTGTTCCATCCAGTAGCGGTTGATACTTTTGGTACGAAAGATCACCGTTCCACCTCTTTTTTGATCCACCTTCTTCTTTTTTAGTGCGGTCAATGGACTTAGGTCATTCTTGCCTCCCAAATATGAGTTGCAGTCTCCGTAGTTCTGGTTCCCTTTCAGTGGAAGAGCTTCATGAAGCAACAGCCGAATCGATCCCTCTACGAAACCCTTCTTCACTTGGAAGGAGCGATCGCAGCTTGAGAAATGGTTCTTATGGAGATTCTGTGAAACATGTTCTTCCTTACGAATCAATAGATAGTTGTCCTCTGAAAATCTAGAGAATAAAATTGGATTGGATGATTTAGAAAACACTTGCTATATGAATAGCATTTTACAAGTGTTGTTCATGACGAAGAATTTTAAGAACGAGGTTTCAATGATGAACGAGAACGGAAATGTTTCCTACTCATTTACCAAACTCAAACACCTGTTCATGCAGCTGCAGTTTCGTAAAAATGTATTATCTTTCCCTCCAACCGATTTCAGGGAGTCTTTCAAGTCCACTAGATATCTGAAAATCGAATTTATAACTGGTGACGATCGAGTGTATTGTCAAACATGCGCCAAACTAACTGGCTGTTATTAGGAAACAAGTATAGCTGAGGCAACAGTCAATCTAATAATAACACTGATGATCTTCGAACAAGACTCAACCTCTGACGGAAACAAGAAACTCTTTCGAAGGTTCGAAATAGATGAACATTTCAATCTAGCAGACCACTATTATAATATTCATGCAGTAATTGTTCACTGTGGTTCTGGCGTTGAATTTGGTCATTATTACGCCTTGGCCAAAGACGAAACGGACTGGTTTAAGTTTGACGATAGTCGTATCCTGGCGATGTATTGAATCTATTGGAGCCTCTGGAGACACCCTACTTTTTTGTTTTATGAGAGATAAGACATTAGCAGATGAAGATTTAAGGATGATGATGCGGCAGGTTTTTCCGGGTTTTCCTGCAGCTGAAAAAGCAAATGCGCCACTGGAATCAATGAAGTCGCCCCGGAGCGCCAAGTGATTCCTATTGTTGTTTTTATTTATCGTTGTTTCACATATTGTAATGAAATCACATAATTAAATTGAAAAATCTACCAGTGGTATTAAGACGAAACTGTTTTTATTCATTTAATTGAAGTTAATAGAGTCAAGTGTCTCATACTTTCTCTTGTCAACATTGCTGTAAATGCATTCCTTGAAAGCAACTGTCGCTTCTTCCGTCTATCCATTAAGACAAAACCCGTACTGAAACTTGCTCAAAATATTATTACTCTACGAAAAATCAAGCAATTTATTATGAATAAATTTTTTGATGATTTTGGAATAGTGATGGGTCGATAAATTGTTAATCTCCAGTGATTCAAATCCACTGTGAATCACTACCTTCGCACAGGCACCGCTCTTAGAGCGCCTTACGGATTTTCCTGTAGTGCGTGTGTTTTGTTCATTCCAGGTTTTGATTTTTTTTTTTCAGGAAACTGGCTGACATTTCGAGGTCCACTAGGGGAGTTGTCATTTTGATGAGTGATCGTTCAAGCTCCATTCGGATTTTGGAAGACGCTAAGCGCCTCAACATGATGGACGGTCATTTCGTTTGGGTTTGGATCGACACAGCCGCCGTTATCAACGTCAAAAATGGTACAGAAGACGATAAAGACACCAAAAGCGAAGACCGTTCCAAACGTAGCATAGAAAAAAGTGATATAAGTGATATGCACATAAATTATTTATTAAGAAATGACCACTTACTTTTATTTAATAATAACTATGGCGTTGAAAGTTCTAAATTAAAAGATGGAAGGCCTCAATATCGGAGAGTCAGTAATAGTACTGGGGAACTACCCTTAGGACTTCTTAGTATTAAGCCACTACCAGTGCGAGTGGACAGACATTTAGTGAAAGGTGCGGTTCGTCTTTTAGTTTCTTCGTTGAAACAAGTACTGAGTCGGTCTCCGGAGTGGGTGCTGGGTAATCTGTTGAATGGAAAGCAGAATAGTTGCTGGAAAAACAACGCTAGAGGAAGTGATTTCATCAATGAATTTGCAAAGTGAGTAGTTTTCATGTATCTCTTGTGAAACGAATTTTCCGATGTGATTGAAATGAATATTACTGGAGTTTTTCCAACACCAAACCGTTATTTTAACATCTCGACGCGTGTTTCGATCACCAAGTGATCGTCTTCAAGATTTTGATCTTCCTCTTGAAGATGATCATTTGGCGATCGAAACACGTGTCGAGGTGTTGAAAATAACGATTTGGTGTTGTGAGAAACTCCAGTAATCTTCATTACTACACCAAAGGTTCCAAACAGTTCATCACAAATCAATCAAAAATAAAAATTTGACTTCCTCATCAGAAACAGGCTGAAAACCATCATACATCAACTCCTGTGTCAGATCAAATCGAATCAATATATTCTTTATTGTCAAAAGATTAGTATCTTATTGACAAAGTCTTGTAAAAAATTGTGTTGTGACAATTTGTTCCGGGAGTGTACATGCTAGTTTTATTTTTATGAATTGAGCATACTGTTTCCATTAAGTATAAATAAGTGACAGTTAATATTTTTTGGTTGATTAATAAAGGCTTGCAATGATCTCTCGAGTTAGACTTTGTAAGGTATCTCAAAGATCTCTTCTGTAGCTTAAATATCGTATTCTGTAATTGTAAACTACAATGGCCCCAGAAAGCTATTCCATAGCGAATATGAGATTCGATCAATGCAAAGTAAGCCATCCTAGCTGTAGTGTACCCTAGTTCATTTGATACCACTCCAATAGCATAACATCCACTTGATACTTTTTTACTCAAATGGGATACATTTTCTTTAAAATTTAAATTATTGTCTATGTGTATGCCTAGTAATTCAGTGTGCTGTTTGTTTTCTATGTAGTGGTTATCCAAATCTAAATCGTCTAGTATACATTTGAAAGTAACTAGTTTTGTTTAGGTTGAAGCACAATGAGTTCGCGTTACACCTTGAATTTGTTGAATATCAATTCTTATCATATTTGATAGCTGATTAATTTCTTTATTACTCCATATAATAGTGATATCATTGGCGAATACAGTAAATTGTTCTGCGATTATAATGGTTTTAGGTCATTTAAGTATATTGAAAACAACATTGGTCGTAAAAGAGATCCCTGAGGTACTCCATGTTTTATATCGCTGAGATCAGACTGTCTACTTGATGTTTTCACCACCTGTCGACGTTCTGTCAAATATGAACCAAATCAGGTCTAATTTGTTCCTCTTATCCCATAATGGCTGAGCTTCCGCAGATATGTCTTATAACCAACGCAATCGAAAGCTTTCGAAAAATCACAAAACACTGCTACAACAGCCTGGCCATCCTTTATGGAGAAAATGGTATCTGTGGCATTTTTCGAACTTGAAAGCCGAACTGAAGGCTAGATAGCACACTGTTCATCGATAAGAGGACATCAGTCTTGTTTTCACAAATCTTCCGAAAATTTTTGAAAGGGTCGATAATAATGAAATGGGCCTGAAATTTGAGGGGTCTTCAGATCCGCCCTTATGTAATGGAATAACCATAGCTATTTTCAGATATGTGGGAAATATACCATACCTGAATGATTCATTAATGCATTCAACCAAAACATGTAATACACTCAGAGATAGATTTTCAAATATTTTTACAGACATTCCATCCATACCCGCCAAATTTTTATTTTTTATTGCATTGGCCATGTGTATAAGCTCAGGTACATTCGTATGTGTAAGAATGGAGTTTTCAACAACATTTACATTTTTAAGGTATTTCAAGGGGTCACAGCTGGCTTTTATGTTCTCTTTAAGTTTTTAACCAATAGAGCAATAGAAATCATTGAGTTTTTTAGGAGCTAGGTTAGTTTTGTTGGGATTTGATTTATTTTTACCCATTTTCTGAGTTTGGAGGCCGCGGATTTTTGGAATTTCATCCTGACGTTTCACTGGTGCGAGTGGCAAGCTTTTATAGAGGTTCATATATCCTGAGTTCTGAGTTAATATAATATGACGGCTGCGTAAAGCGTATTCATGTTGATTCAGGTAGTTTGGTATGCTGATACTTGCACCTGGATTTGGTAAATCATCAATAACGTCCGTTGACCTACCATCATGCTGATTTATATTGCCTTTTGTACTAATCGGCTATGGTATCCTTGTTCGGGAGCAATGACTTCCGTGTTTTCAAACAGTGATTGTTAACAGTGGTTTCCTTCACTGAGTGCGTGTTCTGCCAGAGCTGACTTGTCTGTTCGATCAACTCTGCAGTTTTTTTCATGCTCCTTCAGTCTTGTTCTCATGAATCTTCTGGTGGTTTCAATGTATACCTTCCCACAAGTGCACCATATGCAATAAACCCCTGCTGCTGATAGTGGAACCCTTTTGTCTTCAGCCGATCAGATGCTTTGTTGTATCTCCTTGGTGGGTTTGAAAACCGTTTTGATGTGTTTCCCCAAGAGTTTTTAAAGTCTGTGTCCCTAGGGATATGAGGTAGATACGCGCATGCAACCATCCGAGCCTTCTCCACGTTTTGGGCCGTAGAACCCTTCAGTTTCATGGCTTTGTACATCTACCTAACCTTACCTAACTTAACCTAACCTAATCAAACCCAACCTAACCTAACTAACCTAACCTAATCCAACTTACCTAACCTAATCTAACCTAATCAAACCTAACCTAACTAAACCTAACCTAACTAACATTATATTACCTAATTCGACTTACCTAACCGTATCTAACCTAATCCAACCTAACTTAATCTAACCTAACATAACCTAACCTAACGGTACACTGTATCCATTCGATCTTAAGGGCACTTGAAAGATATTTCATTTCTTCCTCTAGATGCTCTGGTCAACCTATTCTTCGAGTCAGAGCCAGAGTTGATTGTAACACAATCATCACAAATCTAACAACGTGTATTTGTTGGGTTTGTGATAATTGTGTGAATCTATATGGGTGTGTTACTGTTTTCACCAAATTCATTAAGAGCTCTTCCTACAAACTGTTCCGTAAAGTCAGTTTTTTCTAGAACGGCTTTCAATAAAGTTTCCTTCTCTAATAGGTTACGAACTGAATTGCAAACTTATACCTACAGTTTCTATCGATATTTTGTGCATGATTTCGGGAAAAGGAAGTTGACTATGCTCCTTATTTTCTGATGTGAATTTCTTTATGCATTTTCTTCGATTCAAATGAATTGTACACGTCAGGGAATAAGTCACCGATTTATTCATTGCACCAACCATGTTTATGTTTTGAAACTAAAATCTCATAAATGAATAAGATTACAATTCAACGAAATTAAATCATAAAGTATATATTCTGCATGAACAACTACAGAAATCCATCACTTCTGAAACTAGTTATCGACAATTCGGTATGCATCTCGCAAAGAACAAATAGAATAATTAATCAGTGACTAACCATTCGGGTTCGTCGTTAGGTTTATCTAAACTCGGTCCCTGGGGCTGATTACTATTCCGAATGGGTTTCGATTTACAAGCTGGGGAATTTCACTCCAGGTCGTGTAATAACGTATCTGATCTGGGTTTATATGCGAAACCACAAAATGGCGTTTCCAGAATAATTAGTCACATTGAAATATTATCGCGTTTTTTATTCAGCAGACGAAGATCATTGTTTTGTTGATTCGAGATTGGGGTTATAGAGTTTCACGTTTTCCGATATTGTGTTGATTTGCTTGAGGCTTTTTTAAATTGAGTACAGACCAGCCCACAGAATGTTGGCAACATGTTTGATGGTGAATGTCCAAACCAAACTCAGTATCAAAATAAAAATGGAACTGAACACTGCTGCTGCTGGTGCTAGTGCTGCTTTCATCATTATAGCCACCCATGCCCAAGAACAAAAAGAAAATGGTGGCAGAGATAGTTCTCAACAAATAGGATAAGCTATGACAACAACTTACTGTCAAATATTTTTTGAACGATGGTAGCTCGTTCCGTTTTTCAGCACAAATTTCATGACTATCCTCATCTCCATTTTTTCCGTATTCTGAATCATCAGAATATATGAGGAGGAATTATAGGTACACAAATTACAGGACCATATGATTTTGATGGAAACTTGAATGGTCAAATATTTCTACAATTTTTACGAGATGATCTTCTGAGCCTTTGGAGAATGTGCCGCTGAATATCAGACAACTGGTCTGGTAACAATTGGATGGAGCTCCGGCACATTTCGAATTCAGTGTCAGACAGTTTTCAAATATATGCTTTCCGATTGGTAGGGGAGGACTACAAAATTGGCCAGCGAGATCACCAGATTTGACTTGCCTTGATTTTTTCTAGGAGGATACTTGTGGATGACTGCTTTTTGAAGAGTGACGCCTCAAATGTTATTAAATGTTGGGCACTCTTTCATAGAAACAGTGGATCTTTGTATTCAGCAGGATGGTCGTCATTTTGAGCAACTCATTTGAATTGAATACATTTGTGTTTCATAATCCGTTTTTTTTTTCAGTTGAACAGTAAAAAAAATGTATAGCCTGTTTACTGAACAGTAAATATTTTCGATGAAGTGAAGTATAACAACTCTCGATTAGAATTCTGTAAGCAAGTCGAGTAAATATCGTTTCAGAGGTTCTTGATTCAATAAATGCATTGAAATAAGAACTACTATTTGAAAAAGCCAATGTTTGAAAAACTATTTAGGTTAGGTTTAGAGAACTTCGGAGTGAAATTAATGATAATTTAATTTTCTATTGATCAATCCAAAATAATACAGGGTGTTATCTTTGTCCGAAATTATAAAAATTGACAGTGAATTTGAACATTCTGTATAATATTGAGAAACAGAATCAATCATCCAAAATCTTTTTTATGTTCGGTCAGAATTTGAAGGGATGATTTCTATACATTTCCATGTTATTTAGTTTCGAACTGTACCTAGCATTTTAATAAAAAAATCAATAACTCGAGAACGGTT
The DNA here is from genome assembly GCF_000500325.1 of Leptinotarsa decemlineata. Classification (NCBI taxonomy): domain Eukaryota; kingdom Metazoa; phylum Arthropoda; class Insecta; order Coleoptera; family Chrysomelidae; genus Leptinotarsa; species Leptinotarsa decemlineata. The sequence goes on along the minus strand of NW_019293647.1, from coordinate 11,902 downwards.
ATAGTTAGGTACGTAGTTACCTCTCATGGAATCATTTTTGGTCGATTCAAGAATGTGACGAAATACAGGTTGTTTCATTGAAAATTTTTTGCCAAAAAAATTATCCTATCAAATTTGTCTATTTCTAGTCATGTGTGTCGAAATAACCAATGAAATCATCATTTCACTGATAACTATCCATGGATAGTTTTCACGGGTAGTTATCACTTATGTCATGACATTGCTAAGCAACCAACACAATAAAGTTGTTTGACATTTCAGTAATTATGTAACACTTTTTTGAGCCACCCTGCAGAAAAAATCCTTATGCAGCCTCAATCAACATACCTATAATAAAAAATTTGTGGTTTGGTTTACAGGTATCGTGTCGTATTGGGTGTCCCACTCTGTATGTAGTTGTTTACTTCAGAAGATATTTTGTTTCATCTACTATTATGGCCTTTCGTATTTATACAGACTGCATAGATTTCAGTACAATAATTGCTTTTTCATTCATTTTTTTTCGTTTTCATCCAACTTTCCATTCACCCTTCGTACATGAAAAATCGGAAAGAATCTGTGAAGTCGGAGGATCAAATTAGAATACGGATGTCGTCATATCATTATAAAAAGCAGGGGAAATGTTCTGTGAAACTCATTCCCTAAATTAATGGTCCAGAGCTGCCTCCTCCCGAACGTCGTAATGTTCAATTCGAGCCACTGTCATCCTTCGAAATATCCCCAGTCTAAAATATGACCCGTTGTGGTTTCAACACTGGAATTGTGAAATTATGATTCGGGATCATTTATATTCAACGGCAGATGTCTTTAACGACTGAAGTTGATAGGGAAATTTTCCAGAACCACATAAGAGGTTGAGCCATGAATATCAACTTTTTTCAATGGTGTAAACTTTTATACATTCGGAGTACAAATATTTATTCTTTGTATTATAGACAAAGGTTATTATCATGATATGAAATGTTTGAAGAAATAAGGAAATTCCACGATGAAGGCAGTCTGTTCGATGAAAGGAGAAATTCCAGAGCATATACCACCATTGTGATAATTGAGATTTTTATACTTTTCAAAGAAAATTCAGAAAGTGTGCAATTGTGTGCAGTGGAGTATATTTAAAGATTGTTTTTCAATGACCGTCAATTAAAAAAAAAACACTGATGAATTTTTCTTTTTGTCCACAATGAATAAGATAGATTCTCTGCTCAAAACTTCAATTTATTATCTTAAGTCATAACCCCACTCAATAACGAAAGTAGGTACTTAACCAGTATGATCCATCATTTCTGATGATGAAGAATTTTCGCTTTTTGTTATATGTTTTAAATCTAATTGAATATCCGTTTTGAAACAGTACCATTAGTTTAAGACAAACTGAGAAAGTATAAGACTATATAAACATTTTTGTTATCAGACCAGAGTTTCTGCAAAACAGAAGTATTTATCTATTTATGCATGTATATACACGGGCTAGCTCAATTCAGATATAAGTATTACAGTGCTATGTAGTAAGTACTTGATGCAATACAGTGGATTAAATGTAAATTATAAAAATAATACAATTCCAAAGTAAGATAATACATGAATTATTTAAGAAAAATTGAAATGTAA
>NW_019293646.1:44187-81083 GCF_000500325.1 Leptinotarsa decemlineata | reverse complement strand
TTTTCTTAAAAAAATGAAACCATTCCCATAAACTACGCCAAATTCTGTGTTGAATGATATTATTAAGTTTTTGAAAACCTACCTTAAAGTTTCCTCAAATATCTAAAATGCAACAGTCACCAAAATTTTTTATTAATTCACAAAATTACCATAAACTAAATCATCGAAACGCAACACGAGTTTGCTCCAAAACGTGAATGGGCGCTCTCTAGGAAGTCGGTGGTTAGTTTTTAATGTTCACAATAGGTGTCGGAACAAGTACTTGCTTGAAATTGAACTACCCCATATTAGGCACCACCCCCATATTAGGCACCACCCCCATATTAGGCAACTTTCCTCTAAGATGAAGTATTTATTCAATGAAACTCTCTTGATGGATTGAAAAAACGCCTTTATTGTTTTATTATGAGCAATACTAATAATATTTCGATAGAATAAACCTCAGAGGAATAAACCTACAAATTACGGCAAGCCGCCAATCAGAGCGAACAACGTCACGTTAGAGTATACAAACGAATATGACATTTTGTGTAATAATATTGTTTACAGTGACTGTTTTCTTTTGTTGTGTTGTTGAATCCAATGTGAAATAACGTGAGTCATGGAACCAGAACTTACAAAGGCGAACACAGCGGTAATGTGTCTAGAATCGACTTGTTGATGCTGAGTTTCCGGCATGAAACAAAGACTTTTGTTCGGCAGAATTCAGAAATGTTAAAACTTCCGTGTAAGTACAACAATACTCTTTCGAAAACGAATAATGAAATGAGTCAAAAGCCTTTGAGAGATACTTGTAGTTCAATATTAGAGGTTATGCTATTGAAATGATATTTATAAAACTACCTACTCACCATACACTTACACATTGGTTTATTTATTTTAGGTCCTCCCGGGCATCTGATGGCGATGGTGCAATGAGTTACGTTCAGTTTGAACGCGAAGGAAATCTGTGCTCACTAAAAGTTAACAAACCAATGGTGAAAGATACGAGAGATGAAATATAACCTCAAAAAAGTTTGTTTATTATTAAATTCAATCCCCGATCAAGACAAACCTGCTTTATAGTATCACTTTTGTACACGAGATATTATTTCGTTCATCATTGTTTTATGAAAAATGGTATGAACACCTCAAGAGACAAATTAAATATTGTTTGTACTAAGAACGTGGAAAATATACAAAGGCCTCTGCTTGTGTTCTCAGCGAGAATCATCCGGGCAGAAATATTTTTTTTGCAGTTACAAATAGAAGTGGTAAAAACATGAAAAGTTTCAATTCTCTTTTCTTCATTATGATTTTCTACCACGTAGTAATGGCTACTTCTACAGAAGACTTAAATTATATGAAATCTTCTAGGAATGTATTAACCGTAATCCAATTTTGTTGTACACCATATGTTTTATATAAGAACGTACCTTTCATTTGAATAGGCAACTGACTCATCAAGACACCCAATATTGGAGTGATACAAATTCTAATATGGTACGTTGTCTTTGTTCATTGGACGGATAAAGTTTAGTGTTGGAAATGAGACTGTTTAATAATATGACTCGTAGTTGAATAAATCATCTATCTATCCCTATATCTATCTATATCTATAGGACCATTTGATTTGGAAGCATACCCAAAAATATTCAGAATTGCTGGATATTCAAGCTATGCCAAGCATTAACAATGACATACTGTTAGATCCTCCCTTCCGAAATGGGGTAGTTTTTCAACGAGCTGGAACTTCTCCTCATTGCTCACTACCAGCGCTATTATTACTTTTCAGTTCGAATGATTGGAAGGAGAGGTTCTACAGAATGGCCAACAGATCATTCGATTTGACCTCATTAGGAATACTTGAAACCAAATGTCTCAGATACAAGGCTGACTATTGTAAATAATGCATATTATCTGGTTCTGTGTGCCACTCAGATCTGATATTTTCCATAATGAAGGATGGAAATATAAGCTCGTTCATAATATTTTATGCAAAATCCTTGTAATTCATTGTAATAATGAACATGTAAAACTGTTGAGTACACCTTTCAATGAAAGTGATAGTCAATTATTGTTCCCATTTCAAATTTTTGACATGAGGGTTGTTCTAGGGATGGGGTGGCTGACAAGGGTTTAGTTTTACGTAGAAACATATTCTCCTGGAAACTAAGATCGATGATTCACGATTTTTTTCAGTCCCAATATCAAATGAGCTTTTCAGAGTGTCTCGTTTCAACTGTACCAATACAAATCTCGGAGAACACCTGGATATAACCAACACCGAAACGTTCCGACGAACAAATAAATCAGCAGCGAACCGTGGACCGATGTGCAAATACACGATATTTCATTTCATCAAACCATTTACCGGTTTTCGCTTCCTGGATTCCCGAGGGCAAATTTCTGGAGCTCGTAAAATCGATGGACTCGAGACTTAATGTTATGAGCAAGCTGGCGACCTGCCTCCGGGTCCATATCGCCAGAAGAAATGAGCCGATAAATGGGTGATTACACTGAAAAATCAATGTTATCTGTACGGAAAGCGATAAGGAAATGGAGAATTTTAATCCAGTGTGATAAATGTTGATTTTTATTGTGCCACTTATTCCCGGAATGTGTAGGTACATTGTTTTCGACGATTGATTTCAAATTTTCTGCACAACAAAGGTATGAATGTTGCTTTCAAAACTAACAACAACTTAGGCATGCACATTAAGAATAGCAAAGATAAAAGTTTTCAGTTTCAGAAAAATCGGGAGTGTATAAATTATCATGTGGGTCATGTCCGATGTTTTATATAGGTTAAACTGAAAAAACATTCAAAGCCCGCATGAAGGAACACAAAAATAGTTTCCAGGATAGAAAAATAAATTCCACATATGCTACTCATTCAATCACAGAGGGACATGAGTTCAACCATGAATACAAGCCTCTCCATTTCCAGAAGAAAGGTTTGTAACTTAACCTGTAGGAGAGAATGGAAATAAACAAATTGAAAAACTCTCAATATCTCATGAACGATCAAACTGAATTGAATAGTTCGCCATTATCGCCTCTGTTCATTTCCAGGTAAAGATAGTCAGATGTACGGTACTTCCAGGTAGATTCATTCATTAGAAAGAAGGCATACAAGTAGGTAATATGCTAGAACTATACAGAGCATACATACAAACAAGGGAACCCCGTTATCAAAACATAATAGAACAGAAAAAACGCAGGAATACGCCTACTCATCACCCTTTTCACCCAGAAAAGATGGAGAGAAGAAACAAGCAAACTAGACTATAAGAACGGCTCAGCATTCTGAAATGAATCTAAAATACTCACAAGACAGAAACAAAGAACACCCAGTCACCTAATGATCGATGACAACGCCATCTCCAACCCATCAGAGAAAGCAGAAGCCTTTCGAAAATCCCCCAAAACGACATTCAACTCACCTACCAACACACACTTCGACAACGAGCACCTAAACAACATATATCCCAGAACCAATCCCGCTTGACCCAAACTGCCCCCTCCGAGCCCCTATCAGTGAGGGCGACATCCTCAAAGCCATCCAATGCGGAAAAACACAGCCCCCAGATTCAATAAACGGTAGAACCCTAAGGAACCTACCAGATACCATCCTACCATATCTCAGCGATAATCTTAACGCATGCGTAAACCTAGCCTACTTCCCAACGGCCTGAAAACAGGCCAACACCATAATGATATCCAAACCTCACAAAGACCCCACCAATTCCGAATCCTACCGACCAATCAGCCTCCTTAAATGCCTAGGCAAACTACTAGCCGACAAACTCACCGACTATCTCCAAGAACACAACATCATACCACTACACCAACACGGCTTCAGGACCGAGCACTCAACATAAAACGCCCTAGTAGAAGTACAAACACACATCACACAAAGAATAAACGCCTTGTTTGGAACGATCGCAGTCCTGATCTGGAAGCTCACACAAATACACCTACCATCTCGCTTTAACAGGATAATAGCCTCATACCTCACAAATAGACAAATACAAGTCAAGATCCAAAGCACACTCTCCAACCCATTCACATCCAAAGCCGGAGTCCCGCAGGGCTCCATACTAGCCCCCATCCTATTCCTAATATACGTCCACGACGCCCCCACAACCCAAAAAATACTCCAATACGCTGACGATACCATCCTATACTCCTCCGCATCCAACACCAAAAAACTACAAACACAAACACAGAACATGATAAACCACTTCAGACAATGGTGCAATAAGTGGGGCATCGAAATCAACCCTACAAAAACCCAAACAATCATTTTCAGGCACCCTAATACCTCCAACCGATCCCGGCTTTGCACCAACAACCTGAACCTCAGGCTCCTAGGAGAAAACCTCCAGCTCCAAGACTCGATGACCTACTTAGGGGTTACCTTCACGAGAACCCTAGACAGAGTCAGCAAAAGAGCAAACCTCCTGAAGGACTTGAGGGGAAAGCTTGGGAGGTGCAACAGCCAAACACTAATACATACATACAAAACATACATATGACTATAAGGCCATAGGGTGTTACTTTGTTTAATTTCATTAGGAAGCTTGTTATAGTCCAAGAGTTCTCTGTGGAAAATAGAATTCATTGTTCTTGCAAGGTTAGTTCGTGGGACAACCAAGTCATCTCTTCCTCTTGTATCGTATATGTGTATCTGATGGTTATATGTGATGAACTCATTGAAGTAATGTGGTGCTTTTCCAGTGAGTATTTTGAATATGAATATCATAGAACAATATTATAGTCTATCTTTTACTGTCATCCAATTCACAATATCAATCATTGACAATATAGGAGTATATTTATGGCATTTTAATAACAAGCGCATTCCTCTGTTTTGTAATTTTTGTAGAGTAGAGATAGGATTACCGTCTAGTAATGATATCAAAGTAGCACAGTAATCAAAGTGTGGTAGGATTATTGTTTTATAAACAGTCAAATTAGATTGAAATGTTAATTGTCTACTAATTCTAGTAAAGAAAAACAATTTTTTAGAAATTTTATCACACATATACTCGAAGTGTTTTTTTAGTTTGAAAGTGTTATCAACGATGAAGCCTAGGTATTTGAATCCTTTTACAATTTCTATAGTTTCGCCGTAAATCTCAATATTAATGGAGTTGATATCAAGTAAGTTATATTTATATTGTGTTGTCAATATCATAGCTTTCGTTTTAGTGGTATTCAGTTTGAGTTTGTTTATGTTCAAGAACTTCGCCACGTTTTCAAGAGTCGAGAGTATCATCTGCGAAGGGGTTGATGAATTCACAGTCACTAATAAAATTTATGTGATTCAAATGAAATATGAATTAAATAGATCCAAGCACACTCCCTTGGGGGACCCCGGTATCAATTGCTTTTTGGCTTGATAGGACGTTGTTTATTTTAGTATATTGAGATCTGTTGAGTAAATAACTTCTGAACCATAGTAACACCCTACCAGTTATTCCATAGTACTCTAATTTTGATAGCAAAATAAATATATCTATAGTTTCGAACGCTCTTTTGAAATCCAAAAATACTGCTACTACATATTTATTGTCATCAATTGACAGTTTCCATTTAGACAAGGTTAGTTGAAGAGCAGTTTCACATGAGTGTTGCGATCTAAAACCTGATTCATACTCCATCAAAAGGTTGTTGTCTTCGATATATGTGCATATTTGGTTATAAGCAGCTAACTCTAATACTTTTTCTAAAGAAGGCAGAGTGTTTATGGGACGAAAGTTAAAGGCTTCATTTGCATTGTAAACTTTAGGCACAGGAACAACTGTACTAATTTTTAGTTGATCTGGAAAGTGCCCATTTATCAGAGAAGTATTGACAAAATCAAGAAGTAGGTAGATGACCTAGTATCGAGAAGATACTCTTGAGAACCTTGTTATTCATTATATTAGTGTTACACTTGTTATCCAAACATGAAATAACTGACTTCAATTCCTTCAGTGACAAACGTTTGAAAATTTCATGGACTGAACATTGGTTTAAGGTTGAGGAGCTTAAGACATAATCAATCAATGTACTACTATTATTAGTAACTCCTGTTGGTTCATGGATCAGTTGTTCCACCCCAATATTTGCAATGAAATTCTTGAATTTTTTTACTAAAGAATCATTCTCGTTAAGGAAGTTCAAATTGAAGTCATAGTCATCTTATTCATCAATTAGACTACAATGAGAGACAAATGTCGAATCTCATTTGACGTCAAAGTTTGGCTTTTGCAACTGAGTACTTCAAAGAGCCTCGTTTATCCACGACATTCATATGTTCACAAAATGCAAGAATTTTGGATCTTTTCATTATCTTCGCGCATTTCTTGAGCTTTCAAGTTTTTGCATTTTCTGCGCGTTTCTCACCCTTTTGCGTATCATTGCCCGACAAAATGCGTATCATTAACCGCCGTGAAGGATAATGGTACGCAAACCACAAAATTCGGGTTTATCTGTTTTATACCAACCCCTTTTATTTTGTAGAAAATTTGAGATGGCTCTGTTAAAGGGAACATATGAATGAACGACTATTGCAAATATGAAGTTTTAACCGATAAAAACATTTGATTTATGACAAATATTGCTTAGATGCATACAGTTATCCTCCTCTACCCTAAATAGTGTGATTGGAAAAATAAACAATTGAATAATAATATAGAATACCAAAAAACAAATATCAAATAATCATTGATAATAATAATCACTACATCGGTGAAACTAGGAAGCCTTCGAAAGATCGCACTGCCGAACACAAGAAACACACAACAAGAAGGAAGCAGCAAATCAGAAATAGCAGAGTATGTTTGGACTCATTAACATAACATCAAGTGGGCTCAAGCTGAAATCATCCACAAGGAGGAACACTGGTTCAGCAGAAAATTCAAAGAAACCGCATATATGTTGTCTAATAACGCATTCAGCCAAGCTAGCGTGAAGATACGCAACACATGGAAACCTCTAATCTAGCGGAACACGTTTTAGCGGTTAGCTTCCGCTAAAACTGATGAAACGGAGAGAGGGAAGAGGGGATAGGTGAAAGCACTCGAACGACCTATAAATAGTCAGATCTCTGAGGAATGAGTCCAGTTATCACCCGAAGACGATTGTTGATACTAACAATACATTGTATCTCGAATAGCTCCTTAGAAATAGACCGTACTTGGCTACCCATCTTGAAGAAAACTTTGGATAGTGGAGAAATGGCAACAGACTGATATCGGAGAGTACCTTGTATTACATCGAATGTTTCAGTTAATAATTCCATATTTCAAAACTTCTTTGACATCTGTCGAAGAAATAAAGAAATAAACTATCAAAAATGGAATAATTGCGAATATATTCGAATTTTTTATCCATTTCCGAAGACAGAGGCAGATTTTGGCCTCCGAAACGTAAAATATAAGTATTATTTCTCAACAACGTTTTTGTTAAATTGTTAAATACGACAGGTTACTTATGATGCACTGTTTTGGAACCTTCCTCTTTGAAGATGATCACTTGGTGATCGAAACACGTGTCTAGGTGTTGAAAATAACGATTTGGTGTTGGAAAAAAACTCCAGTAATATTCACGACAGGTTACTGATAAATAGAAGATTTTTCTTTGTGGAAAATACTTTGATTTTACGCAGTAACTTATCGGGGTAAACTAAGAAGTTTGCCATTCTACACTTGTCTGAAGTTCTCCATTACAATTTTTATATTTTCCAGATTGTGGAATTAAATGTCAGACAATGGAAACCCGAACTAATGAAATCCTTTATCAAAATTAATTTTCTTGTTTTGTTTATAACTATATGATAGTCGAGATTCTTGTCTGTTAATTTTATTACATACTAGGTATAGTGTAACCGTATGAATAATGTTTCTTTCGTTACTTACTTCTTCTTCCTGCCAGAGTTTGCTTACTCTGTTGTCAGACATCTTTGCTTTCAGTTCTGGAAAGAGGTAATTACTTCCTCAACTCGTTACATGAATGCCCCTTAGTATTCAATTTCCACACTCCATTTTTCTCGAGATCTTGATATTTTTCCAATATTTCCAGTTTTTCTGTGATTTCACCTATTTTTAGAACCCTAGCCCAGATGGAACCAATGAAAGAGGATTCGTGAAATTATCGGTTCCCATTGTGAATTCATTTGACGCTAACAGGACTAGAGAAATATGCGATGTAATTTTCCTGAAACCATTTTTGTTTTGTAATTCGAAAGCTCTTCAACAGTACACTTTTATATTTTCTGGTATCGCCTTTCGTTTCATACCGCCTCACGCTTATTAAATTGTTTTCATAAATTTCCTCATCCGTCATAGATACGGAATGGAAAACGCAAAGTTCAAAGTATAATAATGTGTGCGCTCAGCTGCGATATTTCAGATGTAAAATTAATATCTCTTCTACTTCAGATCAAAATTGTACCATTCCATTTTACATCAAAGATTCTTCATCAAAGTAGTGAAAAATCGTTTGAGATTTCCGTTCCCCATACGTGCTCCAAACCTTGACTCCATTATGTTATTTACTTAGGATGAAACGGGTGTTTTTCAGATGCAACAAAGAGCCGGGTTAGAAACACTTATTGAATTCTTTTTATCGATTTTCAAGTTTTAAATGAGGGAAATAACGCTGGATACGAGAGAACCAAGGATACGGAAGGAAAATTGCTTTTTTCTACGGATGTTATACAATATGCCACTTCTCTCATCGCTTTCATACGTTCAAAACGAAAGATTTCTCACGCAGTGAGAAATATCCGTCATTACAGTGAGAAATAATGTCTCACTGTTATCACGATGACCCAAGTCAGTCATGAATTGTTACATGTCAGATTAATATGACGCGTTCTCCATATCGACAACGCTACGGTGACGATATGCGTGCAATATTCAAGTAGCCCATTGTCGGCGTTTCCATAACAACAAAACCGAAGCACTGCATAATTATTGGTGTGAACTTACCCAACGAAAATAGTTTTATTTTTGATTGTAATAGTATAAACAGTTCAGATTTATTAGATATTGAATATAATGGAATACGAAGATTTAGAGTTGTAAAATACACTTCCAGAAATTGTTCAGGAAACAATAGATGTTTGCAATAATTTCCTACCAAGCACATCAAGAGGAAAATATGAAATCGCTTACAGAAATTTTATGGACTGGAAAATGAAAGCCAAGGTAAATTCTTGTTCCGAAAACACCTTGTTAGTTCATTTTGAAAGGTTGTCAAGAATATTGAAATCATCAACATTATGGTCTCAGTACTCGATGCTGAGGAGTATCTTAATTATTAAAAACAGTGTTGATATATCAAAATACGTAAACTACGTGCATTTTTAAAACGCAAATCTGAAAAATATGCTCCAAAACAGTCAAAAACATTAAATTCTGAAGATATTCAACAATTTTTAAAAGAAGCACCTGATGAAAAGTATTCGCTGATGAATGAATTGGACATTTTTAAATTATTTTCAGCTACTCATTTTTAATTCTTCTTTTTTAGTTGTTTCAGGGATTTCAAATCATTTTATATAGTAGACAATGGAAGTCCGAACTAGTGAAATTCATCATGAAACATTGTCAATCACCTTCAAATCTCTTTTAACTATTTATAAGCATCATCGAGATTTGGATGAAGGTGGATTGTATTCTCAAGGTCTGCCAATTTTTGTTTGAGAATTTGATAGTTAAATGTTATGAATTAAATAAAATCAGTAGGAGATTAATCGAATTTATGTTGTGTATTTATACAGGAGACATAAATTTTATGATCACTCAGTGAAGTGTTTGAAATAGAGAGGTGTAACTTTTTTTTTAAATTTGTGATGAAATGGTCAATGAGCTTCTGTTTGTTCCTCTAGTAGGAATGTTATCATTGACTAGAAATACATTATTCGATTCATAGATATCCAATAAGCGATATGTGTTACCATCAGCAGATAAAATAGACAGGTCTGCGATGAAAAAAGTGTAGGATATTCAACTAGTGATTTTAACAGTATTTTGTGTGCAGATTACGGAAAAAATAGTAAAAAAAATTCTACCACCTATAGATAAGTCACAAATTTCACCTGAAATTTTCTTAATAAATGGGTTTTTGGTTCGGTATGGGTTCGATGTTTCTGTATTATATAGTCTATATAAGCGGTAAATTGAGTCTGAATTATGGAGCTTTTATGATGAACAAGTTACAACAGAATGTGAGTGTATATCTAAAATAAAATACAGTTTTGATCTATTCATTTCAATAACAAATCGAATCTAAACTGGGAAAATCCAGTTCCTACTGAAACAAGGCATGTATGTGTCAGTCTGTCTGCCCCAGCGCCATCTGAAGATTTGTATCAGTACCATTGTGACGGACGCGGGATATTCAAATGTTGTATATAGTTGGAATATTCATTTTATTCAAATGTTTTTTGGAAATTTCAGCGAATTGTTTAGAGTCTCAAACTACACTTTATATTGAGTGTTGTGTGGACTTCAAACAATACGCTGAAATTTCCAAAAACAATGTAAAAATTATAGTTAGAACACATTCTTAGCCACTGCTTTATGTTGCAGGGCAATAAGGTTTAAAAAAAACAGCTGAATTATTATAGATTTTTTATTCAGAACATTTCAACATTAAACATTTTGTGTGATTATATGTTCAGGTTGCTTAGAATTCTTTTTCTTCATTCTGTTCAAACGAATTTTATTGGCTTGTAATTTAATCACATTTGTACCTGTATACAGTTTCGATTTTCCCTGTATAATTTGATTCACACGCTTGCACCAATTATGTGTGATACTTGTTATGGTGAATTTTATAACAAATTGAATTATATTATTTTTATGTTCCTCTTTGTTGCAAGATAAGAATTCAAAGCTAACCTTGCCTCTTATGGTATTTTCAATTATACGAATTAAATGTTTGGAGTATGGTTGTTTATCTAAACAATAGTTTATCACTTGGACAATATCATAAAAAGAAGTGAGAAATGATAACGTTAGGTAACACAATTTTCTAGTGAAAGATCCACCATATTCTCTAAACGAAATTAACAAATTTTGGTGTGAATGATAATTCATTGAGAACATACAATCTGTATGTTTATATTCATTACCTTCAATACTGTGAGAAGATTCGTTCAATTCTGGAATCTCAATGACTAACTCATTAAATTGAGTACTTTCTTGAGCAGAACTATTTGAAGACTTAGATGTTAATGAAGTATCATATACATCATTTGGGCCTGTTGAACCTATAAAAAAGTCTGTTTCATTTAAGTTTCACGAATTAAAATTTTTACTCACCAGGAAGATTTAGAGTTGGAACAGCGTTCCCAAATAACTTGTGAGACCAAGCAGAAATGTATTTTGCCTCAAAATGACTATCACACAGCCTTCTAGAACCATAAACTTCTTCTGGGTCCATTTCCATCAGTTCCAAGTTATTAATTGCCAGTATCCATTTCTTGAACCTATCTAATATCTTTATCTGGATTATGGAACGCATGTCTTATACTAGATATACTTTTGCAATAAGGAACGCAACATTAGTTGTAGTAAACCATTGTAAAACAATCAAAATAATGAAATAAATAATCACTAGGGTACACAGTCAAACAACAACAACACAGACCAACAACACATGAGTGACATGACCATTTTTATGCACATATTCTTCTTCTTATTTTTGACATACATCACAAACCACAAGAATATATGTGGGTCCGTGACATAAAACCAAAGAACAAATTTACAGTGCCATCTTAAGATTTGTATCGGTACTAAAAAAAGGATTCAAGGTGAAGTAACCTACGTGAACTGCTAGGGTATATGGTCTGTGAATCAGTGTCGAGCCAGCCATTGTGGTGTACACATCAAGCAGTTTTATGCTACCGTTTCGAGAAGAAATGGCTACTAGAGGATGTGTTAACTCTCCTAACAGTTTCTGTAATATTTGTGGGTCTTATAACATCAAGAAGCAACAAAGGAATATTTCTAATTTTGTTCAGATGGTGTATTTTGTATATTTTGGTATTAAATTAGGGGACCAAGATGAATCTTGGACTCCCCATATAGTGTGTTTTGTGTGTGTTGAAGAACTTAGACAATGGTTTCGTGGTTAGAGAGCCTAAAANTTTTATACTTTTTCAATTATTTCATCCTTATTTTGTAGGCAAACCTTACGTGATAGATAAAAACAAATGTCATTTTTGAAACTAGCGCAAAAAACTACATAAAGTTCAGTTAACGAAATCAAAACAATTTTTCAAAAAGTTTCTTTGCAGATCTGTGATATTCATATTCATATCACCAATGACATCTATTTGATTTAAAAAATTATACTTTGTTCTCATATCGATGCATTCAGCTTCATGCATACCACAATTCCTAAACATTTTCTCACATGAATATCCATATTTTCAACCTCAAACTTTGTTATTTCTGAACAATACCAATCAAGCAACAGCTTGATGTTTGCTGTCTGGTGTTGCTGAATAAAGTGTTCGTTGAACAATATGTCGATCAAATCTTGAGGTTTTGGTATAACATTCGACAATTCTACAGCAGTGTACAGGCACCTTAGTCTCTACATTAATTGATTAATTTCTTCCCACAGTGCTAAAATACTGGTTCTCATTTAAGTAATATCCAGGCGGAGTTTTCCCGACTCACTTTATTTAACGTTTGCACAAAGGGCTTTTGTGGAAAAAGTAATTACATCGAAACGAACGTATGACCTGGATCATCGGGCAGGAACGCGTTAACGAAAGGAATCGATAAATGGAGGGTCTTCGTGGACCAGTTGTTGCATCAAAGAGTTAATGACGCCGCCTGTCTCCATAGAAATGTTATTCGAAACTTCGAAAGTGTTCCTGAATGCACGATGGGCATTCTTGCCATTCCCTGCATACGAAACATAATGATGATAATGACCATCGCATGGAATGAAGCCCAATTAGAACGTTAGTTTTGCGGGAAACGGGAGACCAAATTTATAGTTGCTTGTGTGACTAACAGAAAAGTGTATGATTTTCTCAGTGCTTCATTGGAGATCGCCAAATTCAAGGTTGAAGTATATACGGGGTTTGCTGAAAAAATAAGGTGAATGTTGAAATTTCGCTGTTTATGTACATTCGATTGGAGATTTTTTTATGTTGCTTATTTGCTTGAAAGTGACATAACTGGTGATGAATCATGGATATATGGTTATGACATCGAAACCAATGTACAATCGTCCCAATGAAAGAGCCCAGGAACGCCAAGACTGAAAAAGCACGCCAAGTTTGATCATTACCGTAGCATATATAATTTCAAAGTGCTAGATTTCTGCAGCTGACAGGATTTGATTGTAACAGTGATGATATTATGATCTGTAATCTTAGGAATTTCATGGACTGAACATTGGTTTGAGGTTGAGGAGCTTAAGACATAATCAATAAATGTACTGCTATTATTAGTAACTCTTGTTGGTTCATGGATCAGTTGTTCCACCCCAATATTTGCAATGAAATTCTTGAATTTTTTTTTACCAAGGAATCATTCTCGTTAAGGAAGTTCAAACTGAAGTCATCGTCATCTTATTCATCAATTAGACTACAATGAGAGACAAATGTCGAATCTCATTTGACGTCAAAGTTTGGCTTTTGCAACTGAGTGCTTCAAAGAGCCTCGTTTATCCACGACATTCGTATGTTCACAAAATGCAAGAATTTTGGATCTTTTCATTATCTTCGCGCATTTCTTGAGCTTTCAAGTTTTTGCATTTTCTGCGCGTTTCTCACCCTGCAACTTTTCCTCAACATAACAATTCCATCCCAAACTGTGCCAGATCCTTTTACGATTCGGTATTACACTCATTACTTCTTTGTACAAATAATGGAAATAGATTGTACAAAATCATCTGTTGCATCTGTTGTAAGAGATGGGACAAGCTGAGAATGAAAAACCAACGCAAAATCTATGTATTTTAAATATCTTTAGACATTTGTTGCGCTTAATAGCTTTTACGTAGTTTTTACGTATTTCATATACCATGCCATTTCTGTTTAAAATTGTTTATGGAACAAACTAACCAAAGAGATTCACCATCTCTTCTACTTTTTTGTTCTGCGTACCTACCAAACACCAATAGATCTATGCTATTTATTTTCTTCGGAAATTTGACCTTCCTACACCTGGGCAGTCCTATCATCATCCTGCCCAGCTGAATTCCGTTTTAAATTCTTTCATACCCCGATATATACGAATTCAAAGCCACCCTTCACCAAAACGACTACTCCGTCTTCAAAATCCAAAAATCCATTCAACGACAGTCAACCCAAACCACACACTCAGAACTACTCGATGAAGAGACTGACCAGCCTAAAGCTTTTCTCCCATGGAGTTACCGACAAAGTGAGCCGAATTTCGAAGAGGCATAACGTAAGAACATTATTCACAACCACCAATCAAATCTTCACCCTTTTACGAACACCTAAGAACACGATACGCAATGAGGCACAGGGTCTATGAACACGAACCAGCTGTTCACAGATCCAGCCTCATCCCTCTTCATATATCATCTTGAAACAGTCCAAAAACACCAGTCCAATCATTGCTACAGAAAAAAATCTGGGTATGTTTCGTGAAGCCTTCGAAATTGAATTACGTTCTTACTGCTTTAACAAACGGGATGATTCACAGTAACTACCGCAATCATGGAGGTTATTATTACCTAGCCACACATCTCAAGGTAACACACGTCAATCAGAAAGTCAAGAATCCGTCCCTGGCAGTATCCCCACTCTATACCTTTCCAGAAGCATAAATACTGGACCCGAACAACATGTTTCTCATTGTTCACTTGGAACTGAACAAACCAAGAACAAAGCCAGTGATGAAATTTGGGAGTCAGGTAGATTACGACCCCTTCGTCAAGTCATGTAACTTCATTTTCAAGTGGTGCTTGAAAATGGCTTCAAAGCAGGAGCCAAAACCTCGGACAGATGCGAAAACTACAGACGCTGTTCAACCCAGACTACAGGAAACCAAATTGCTGACCGCGGGAACGTATCCGATACCACTTGCTATATTCATGTGCCCTGCTTGGTAGCTAAACTAGAAATTGAAGTGATTCTTGTCGATGCTTGTCTATTTGTACGTTGCCGTAGGCTGTAGTTGTGGAGTGGAAAGTTGTGATTGGTCGACGGTGTGCATATTTGCCGGAAAGCGATCCGGGTGATTGGTGGGGTAAAATTGGATGGTGTTATGTGTCACGCTCGACTGGAGGCACATTGATCATTGTTCCAGGTGATGCATTCGCTGTTGGTGATGCATTCACTGTTGGTGGTGCACTGGCCTTGGTTTTGGATATGATTGTTTTCCATGCAGTTGAGAGGTAGATTAGACTGCCGATGTTCTCAATTTCGATTGCCTTCCTCATCATTCTGGTTTTCTGGTGCTGTATACTGGCGGCGATATTTGCAGTTTCTGAAGTCGATGTTATGACCTGTAGCAAGGTGGATTTTGTATAGGTTTGAGGTTGGTTGTTGCGAATTACGGTTTTGTGTTTCTCTAATCTCACGGATATTCGCCTATTTTCCGACGTATTTCCCACTACAATCTCCACATGCGATCTTATATTCTTAAATTCATGTAAGCAAATAAGTGTAGTGTCAAATAATTAGATAAAATTTCAAGACTGTAAGTCGGAGGGGTCTATCTTAAATCAAGGATTTGCACATATTGGTGTACGAGGGATATAACTTGAGTATATTTCCTGAAGAAGAAAACGATAATATGAAATGCTTCAGTTTCAAAATCCAAATTTTAGGATGAATGTGAGATGGGAGAGCCGATTTAGGTTCATTTTTATATTGATTCTTGTGTAATGTTCAAAAACCCAGAAAAAAATCAGTTTCAAACTCCAAAATTTAAGATTCATGTGGAATGTTCGGTTAAATAGATCCACTGCTTTCAATTGTTATCGTTTCTATGAATGGAGGAAAATTATTATATGAAATATAGGCTTTTTGTATTTTTTGTTTCAATTGTCTGAACGATTGATGATTTTTGTACATGACTTGGATAACTAGAAGGGTTTTTTACCCAATAATCGCAAAATAGCCCTTGTACTTTTTCAGTGAGATACCTTTGTGTAGTGGAAAACCCAATACGCATTTTTTTACTAGAACATGTCCTAACTTCAACAGTAGCAAACTATGAGAGGAAACATCTCAACACACCTGTAGAAAGTATAACAATGCTTTCAGGCTTCAAGAAAACATCCTAGTCGATATATTCCGAAAATGAATGTTTATTATGTAGTATGTTGATGATTCACTTGTAGCACTCATTATGACACACACTGAATCGAATCTGACACACAGTTCAATGATCAGGAACCTCTTTATTTTCAAAATATCATGAACAGATATTCAATCGCTGATTATAATTATATCGAGGGACCCCTGCCATCAATAGTGAATTGCAAAGCTTTGATCAATATAACGATGTGCTCCCTGCAGAAATTTAATGGGAACTCTAACATATATGTTACTGTGCACTTGACCAGTTATACGCCCGTCAATAATGTTGAGAGTAACTATTAAATTACTTGTTACCTTCGCTAGCGAACTTTGGGCTTGTTTCTAACTCTCATTCAGATGCATTAGAAGGATTGTAGTTCTAAATGAAGTTGGGCTGAAAAATCAGTTCGCCAACATTGACTTTTTTTATGAAATTCGATTTTATTATTCAATATGGTTGCCTTCGAAAGCGACACAACGATTGAAGCAGATATGCAATTTTTATAGTACGATTTGTTTTTAGCCTCGAAATATGGCTCGGTTTCGACAATTACCTCTTCATCAGCACTGTATTTCTTCTCAGCAAACATTCTCTTGAGGTCTGAGTTCGGGAATAAGTCACTGGGTGGCAGATCTGGAGAATACGGTGGATGCAGAAACAATTCGAAGCGCAATTCATGCAATTTCACCATCGTTTTCGTTGATTTGTGACACGGTTCATTGTCTTGATGAAGCAGCACTTCCTTTTTCTCCAAATGTGGTAAATTTTTCGCGATTTCGTCCTTCAAATGTCAGCAATTAGTTTTGATATATTTCTGAAATTGATACTTGAATCTACAAAATATTAAGTTTCCTATATTAAGAGATTAACTTGAATGGAAAAGATTTTATTGTAAACGGGTTCTGAACTAAATAGCTCACGACAAATTCTCGTGATGGTGATACATTTATAATGTTCTAAATGAAGTTGGGCTGAAAAATCAGTTCGCCAACATTGACTTTTTTTATGAAATTCGATTTTATTATTCAATATGGTTGCCTTCGAAAGCAGCACAACGATTCAAGCAGATATGCAATTTTTTATAGTATGATTTGTCTTTAGCCTCAAAATATGGCTCGGTTTCGACAATAACCTCTTCATCAGCACTGTATTTCTTCCCAGCAAGCATTCTCTTGAGGTCTGAGTTCAGGAATAAGTCACTGGGTGGCTGATCTGGAGAATACGGTGGATGCAGAAACAATTCGAAGCGCAATTCATGCAATTTCACCATAGTTTTCGTTGATTTTCAACACGGTTCATTGTCTAAAGCAAATGGAACTTCAAACGTTCGAGCCAGTCTCTATATACCTACACAGTAGGTTTAATGGACTGACGCCTATCAGAAAACAACTACTCCCCTAGCTAATACTACGAAGGGCGTTGGATTATATCCGATAGGCGTCAGTGCAGGAATCTTCACAGAAAATGTCCTTCATATGCAATTGGCAATACAACTGAAAGAGTCGACCTTCAATTATGGAACGGGCACACTTGCAGACCGGTTTCGGGCTTATTAGCCACTCATCAGTGAAAGATAGTGACCATCATCCATAGCCCACTGACTAATAAGAACGGTTCATTGTTTTGATCAAGCAGCACCTAGCAGCACCTAGCAGCTTAGGGACACAATATGGTCCTCAATTCCATCCCTTAATTACTGACGAAGTTGTTGATGTTTATGTCAAAATTACTCTAAATTGGTGATTGTCACCTTGGTTTTATTTTCAAAGGTTTCTGGTGTGAAACAACTATAGCCGCACGTAAAACCGATTGCTGGTTTGGCGATGGGTCGCCATGCGCAAGCGACTGTGCGATTCTCTTTCCAATGGTTCGGCGATACGCTATCTCTCTCGCCACACTGAGTTCGGATACCTATAGTGTATTTAGTTGTGTTTACTACGGTATTTATAACCTATGTTTTACCAAATGATTAAAAATAATTGAAGATGAAATATGTGTGACAGTGTCAAATATGAAGTGTGCATTTATCTGTGCATTAAGCCCGCGTATATTTCGTTTGAAGGTGGTTGACAATGTTTCGTGGTGTATTTCATCAGTTCGGACTTCCATTGTCTAATATAATATAAATTGATTTGACATCCCTGAAACAAATTAAAAAGATTAACCGGATACATATTGTGATGTTGTGTATGGTACATGTCTGTATAAAAAAAGACATTTCAAGAATTGAGAGAGTTCAAAAAACATGTCTTAGGTATATATATAGTATTAGAAAATATGTCAGAATTCCATATAAACTTGAAGAAACCAATTGGTTAACTATGGAAAATAGACGTGTTTTACACTCGGCTAGTCGGCTACCCTTTTTCATAAAATATTGATTAACAAATGTCCATCATATTTGTATAACAAAATAAGATTTCGTAGCGATGTACACACTCTAAATTTGAGGTTTAAAGGGTTACTTTCTCCTCCGCCCCATCGAACCACTCTATATCGACGATCCTTCAGTTATAATATTTTTAACGTATACCCTTGTAATATGGTGTCACATGCGGTGATACTACCAAATTCTCAATACAAAAACTTTTATAGTACCAATACCATTATCGACCTAATGGAAGATAAAGCTAAAATATGGTACACCAACAATAAGCTTGAGCTAAATAGAGGAAAACCCAAGCTATTATTGTATCCAGTCATAATAATATACGATCTGGAAATTCTGTGAATCTTTTGGGTAAATATGTCAGAAGTGGAATACACTTCATTATTATTAGCCTACATTCTTTTTTTTAATAGATTTTTATTCAGTTCGTTCATTTTTCTGACCAATAATTCAGTTAAAAACTAACCCGAAATATCATATTTTTCTGTGAACTAAACCTACAGTTTCATAACTATTCAAAAGATTTTCTTTTTAGCGATTTGTACTAAACATGATATGAAAATTTAAATCAAAATAAACAAATTTTTAGTTTTGGTTTAATGAATCCAGGTCTAAGTAGTTCCAAATCAGAATGAAATAATATTTCAAATCTAGATGTTTTTACAGTGTAGAAGAGTATTTAAAAAATAAATGATACTTTAAAAAACTGCAAAAACACGCTTTAACAGCAACACAAACTGGAAAATAAAAAATAATTCGAAACTGATTTAAGATTGTGTTCAACATCGATAGCAAGTCCTGTGGCTTGATGTAACTAATGACTTTCAATAATTCTGAAATCAGAATCAATCTATTCACAAAAATAATAATTTTGTTGTAACACGTGATATCCCAGACAAGGCTGATTGCACAAAGTCGCACTGAGGAATAACCGAAATTATTTTTTTTAATAATAGTTGTGGCAGTACTTGACATTTCACAATTTTTAGACTTCGAAATACCGTATATGTACACACCACATGCGTTAAAACGTAACTGACTACAGTCGATTGCGTTAAATCTGATTGGTCAGCCTGAGGCTTGTTTATTTTACCCAATAGATGCAAATATGCGTGGTGATCAGGCTTTGATCACGCATCTGTCTTTGTTTATTGGACGGATAAAGTTTAGTGTTGAAAATGACACTGTTTAATAATATGACTCGTAGTTGAATAAATCATCTACCTATCCCTATATCTATCTATATGAGGGACATGAGTTCAACCATGAATACAAGCCTCTCCATTTCCAGAAGAAAGGTTTGTAACTTAACCTGTAGGAGAGTATGGAAATAAACAAATTCAAAAACTCTCAATATCTCATGAACGATCAAACTGAATTGAATAGTTTGCCATTATTGACTCTGTTCATTTCCAGGTAAAAATAGTCAAGCATATTTACGGTACTTTCAAGTAGATTCATTCATTAGTAAGTAGGCATACAAGTGGGTAATATGTTAGAAGGAACTTAGTAAACCTAGTAAACCTAATCCGCAACAAACGAAAACTATACAGAGCATACATACAAACCAGGGACCCCGTCATCAAAACAGAATGGAACAGAAAAATCACAGGAATACGCCTACCCATCAACCTCTTCACCCAGAAAAGATGGAGAGAAGAAACAAGCAAACCAGACTACAAGAGCGGCTCAGCATTCTGGAATAAATCCAAAATACTCACAAGACAGAAACAAAGAACACCCAGTCACCTGATGATCGATGACAACGCCATCTCCAACCCATCAGAGAAAGCAGAAGCCTTTTGAAAATCCCCCAAAACGACATTCAACTTACCTACCAACACACACTTCGACAACGAACACCTAAACAACATATATCCCAGGACCAATCCCGCTTGACCCAAATTGCCTCCTCCCAGCCCCTATCAGTGAGGGCGACATCCTCAAAGCCATCCAATGCGGAAAAACACAGCCTCCAGATTCAATAAACGGCAGAACCCCAAGGAACCTACCAGATACCATCCTACCATATCTCAGCGATAATCTTAACGCATGCGTAAACCTAGCGTACTTCCCAACGGCCTGAAAACAGGCCAACACCATAATGATCCCCAAACCTCACAAAGACCCCACCAATCCCGAATCCTACCGACCAATCAGCCTCCTTAACTGCCTAGGCAAACTACTAGCCGACAGACTCACCGACTATCTCCAAGAACACAACATCATACTACCACACCAACACGGCTTCAGTACCGAGCACTCAACACAAAACGCCCTAGTAGAACTACAAACACACATCACACAAAACTTAAACGCCTTGTTTGGAACGATCGCAGTCCTGATCTGGAAGCTCACACAAATACTCCTACCACCTCACTTCAACAGGATAATAGCCTCATACCTCACAAATAGATAAATACAAGTCAAGATCCAAAGCACACTCTCCAACCCATTCACACCCAAAGCCAGAATCCCGCAGGGCTCCATACTAGCCCCCATCCTATTCCTAATATACGTCCACGACGCCCCCACAACCCAAAAAATACTCCAATACGCTGACGATACCATCCTATACTCCTCCGCATCCAACACCAAAAAACTACAAACACAAACACAGAACATGATAAACCACTTTAGACAATGGTGCAATAAGTGGCGCATCGAAATCAACCCTACAAAAACCCAAACAATCCTTTTCAGGCACCCTAACACCTCCAACCGATCCCGGCTTTGCACCAACAACCTGAACCTCAGGCTCCTAGGAGAAAACCTCCAGCTCCAAGATTCGGTGACCTACTTAGGGGTTACCTTCACGAGAACCCTAGACAGAGTCAGCAAAAGTGCAAACCTCCTGAAGGACTTGAGGGGAAAGCTTGGGAGGTGCAACAGCCAAACACTAATACATACATACAAAACATACATATGACTATAAGGCCATGATCTACAGCACAATACCAACATGCCTAACAAACCGTCTACAAGCCATCGAAAGGAGAATACTCCGAAACATATACAACCTTCCCTACCGATT
The DNA here is from genome assembly GCF_000500325.1 of Leptinotarsa decemlineata. NCBI lineage: Eukaryota > Metazoa > Arthropoda > Insecta > Coleoptera > Chrysomelidae > Leptinotarsa > Leptinotarsa decemlineata. The sequence continues at coordinate 59,374 of NW_019293646.1, read as the reverse complement.
CCCTTTCAATGAACTATACCAAACAATAAAACTAACCCCGATAAACATTAGATTTCAGGAACTCCGAGGAAAATATACCAGCAGAATCATAAGAAGCAACAACACCGCAGCAAAAGAAAGACTGACCACACCCTTGAGGACCCGCGGGGGCGCGTGGAGGATCCCAAGGAAGAAACTCACATTCCCCCAAGCCAGGCTACTGGGAGCCCTGGAGGATATCCCAGAGAGATTTCAAGACATCCTGGACGAGTTCCCGCTGGTAATCAGATGAAGAACAGACCAAGACAAACAACCCTTTCAATAACACAAGAACCAGAGACCAGAACACACGACAAGCCACCAAGAAGACCAACACGCGAAAGAAAGAAGACCCATGGACCCAAACAACACAGGAAAACCTAATATGAAGACAAACACAAGGAACGGAAGAAGACCAATGCTACAAACAACACATGACAAACAAACCGCGACACCACAACAACTAAACACTTAGACTAAGATAACACAAACACTAACCCAACAACTTTAATCATTATGTAAAAGTGAATCCACAATTCAACACAGCCCCTGAAGAGGCACTAGCCTAAAGCAGGGCACCAAAGAATGTAAAGATTTAAAAATATGTAACAAAATGAAAGAGATAATAAACGTATTTGACTAGATGGAACTTTTAGTTTACGCACGAGGAAGCTATTGTATACATTGTATACATAGTGAGCTGTTGGGGCTGTTCCAAAATGTCACCAATATGAACGATAAACTTGCTTCTGGATAATTTCAGTTGGGCTGTGCCTATCGAACTTAGAATGTCTGCAGTCTAATACATATTCCTGTTATTTATGGGTTTCCACGCCCATGAAACGAAAACAGTTTTGAGAATAGAAAGCGACTCTATGGAAAACTGAAACACAGATATTTCAGAATAATAATAATGATGATGACAAGAAGTTTTCGTACGGATGAGTGGACTGTTCAGAAATAAGGTGAATGTTCAAATTTTGTGGGCTACGTGCATTCGATTAGCGATTTTTTATTTTCTTCTTGTTGGTACACAGTTTCAACTGTTTAGCATGTGTAGTTCGTTGGTGAGAAGCATAAAAGTTAAACGTGTTCTGCTATAGAAAAATAAGATCAAAGAATTAGCATAAAACTTTGTATAACAAAGTTATATATGTGACATTTCAAAATAGAACATTTGAAACTGTTGCTTCTTGAAAAGTGATTAATATTTCCGAATCAGCCTGAAAGTATTCATTGGGGGAATAAAATAAATTGTCATGTAATATTTTTTAAGGAATGGAGGTTTGATAGCTGTTTAAGAGTTTGTTAAAGGATTTGATAGGCATAATTAGAGGGCCGTTTGCTGCTTTCATTAATTTATGGTGAGAAACAATGAAATTATAGTTGTAACTTAACGAATATCCTGTGACAAATCAAGGGTATACAGTGTGTCTCACTTCTCATGAAAACACCCCCGTATCTTCCGTAATATTGGAGGTAGAACGATTAAACTCTCAGGAATGATGGAAATGCTTAAAATGCACCTACCACCTGGATGGGGTTGGCCAAAGTAATATACACTGTCCGCCACTCGCGATGGAACACCCCATTTTTACGGTAAAACATATTAGGGGTCAAAATAGGCTCAAAATTCCTTCAGACTCGTGATTAGGACTACCAACTTACTAAGAATACACTTTTCTCCTAAAAAAATGTCAGTCCTGAAAAATCCGAATTTGTCTCACTTCTTCTGGAAACACCCCCGTATCTTCCGTAATATTCAAGGTGGAATGATGAAACTCACAGGACTGATGAAAATTCTCAAAATGCACCTACCACCTGAATAGGGTTGGCCAAAGTGATATACACTGTCCGCCACTCGCGATGGAACACTCCATTTTTAGGTAAAACATATTACGGCGCAAAATAGTTCACTTCCAGTACCTGAACCTCTTCATTCTATCTGGAGAGTACTCTCAGGTATGAAAGATACAGATGCTGTGAGATGCTATAATCCATTTTGAGCCTATCTGAGGAAAATATCACAGCACCACATTCTCAGATTATCGAGATAGTGTGAAGCAGTGTATAATAAATTATCGATGGCGGCATCTATTATAACTGAAGAAGATTATTCGTAGAACTAATTCTGGTTGCTGAACATCCAAATTATATCCCAACCAAAAGTGAGAGCTCTCGATTGATGAGCAAAAACTGCAAAAAATGGAAATAATCTATATTCAAAGGTTCACATCTCGAAAACTGTACAATTCTGAGCTTTGGCTGTGAATACTTTCAATCAGCACATCAAAAACTACAACATATCAACATTTTGGCAAAGTTCAAGGCAAGCCATTTCTTATTTTTTTTAAGTATATCTTATACACTGATGAGGCTACCTTTACCACGAAGTGTGTTGTATCTTTCTAGAACATGAGGTTTTGGGCTGAACAAAATCCAAATTGGGTGGTGAATTGTAGAGACCAAATATCTCAGAAAGTCAGTGTGTGGTGTGGTATCCTGAACGAAAATATTATCGGGCCATTTTTTTTCGATTAAAATTTAAACGGACGACTATTCATTTTCCGATGTGTTGGAAGAGCTACCTTTAAATGTGAGACACAGAATGATTTTTCAGTTAGATGGTTCACCAGTTCACAATAATGACATAACAAGGGTTTGGTTGAATAGGAATCTACATATGAAATGGATAGGACCCAATAGCCCTCTCGTAGTATGGCCACCACGATCCCCAGATTTAACTCCACTGGATTTTTATTCATGGGGAAACTTGAAAAATAAAGTTTACAAGGATAGGCCAACAAATAAGGAACATTTCCGACACACTGTATAGTCATGACATCGAAACCAAAGTCCAACCGTCCCAATGGAAGAGCCCAGGAGAGCCAAGATCAAAAAAGCACGTCGGATTCGATCAAATGTCAAAGTTCTGCCAATTGTTTCCTTCGATTACTGTGGAGTTCTTGCCACATGATCGTGTGGTCAATGAGCAGTATATTTTGGAGTTATGCGCCGCCTAGGACAAGCAATACGAAGAAAACGTCGGGTATTGTATAAAAACAATACATGGCGTTTGCATCTCGAAAATGTACCTGCTAACTCATCATTGCTTGTCTAAGCCATCGTATTCACCAGATTTGACCCTCTGCGACTTTTTCCTGTTCCCAATAATTAAGAGGCCCATGAAAGGGCAGCGTGTTACGATGATTGAGAGGGTGAAAACCGACATCGATTTTGTACCTTTTAATTTTTTTTATTGTGGCTTATTCAGCAAGGACCATAAAGACAATCACCATAACTGACCAATGACGGCACAAATGTCTCACAAAGAATAGCTTTCACATACGGTGTTAGAGCTTTTCGATTTCCGTATATCGTTTTGAAAATTGAATATGCCCGTTGTGATAGACCATTGATATACTTTTCGAATATCAATTTAGTATCTATCAGAAAACCGATGCCGTTAGCTTTATAAACCAATGCCAGTGATTTATTGTTGATATTGATGATCATGTCGGTGGTTTTTTGAATCGAATACACTAATATTGGTAAATTAATGGATGTAGCCGTTGCTACGTGGTAGGAAATCAGAATGAAGAAAAGATAATTGAAACTTTCTATATTTTTTACCACATTCATTTGTAACTAACGTTACTGCAGTTTCGTCCTATAAGGACATTTTCAAACCGCAATGTTCATAAGCATAAACATTGCGGGTGCAACCTGTTAAATGATCAAATCGATCTAGATTACTCACCGGTTTTCAAATTAGCATATCCACATTGTCACAAGTAAACAAAATTTAGGTACTCAATTAAGCTGAGTACCTCTATTACAACCTACAGTGGTGTTATATGAAGGCTAATGTAATCAATCATTTTTAGTTTGATATACGTTTCTATGCTCTTTTCTTTCATAATATTGGATTTACTGACATTCATCTTCAAACAGTTATCTGAAGCAGATTCAACGAAAGCATCAATATCAACTATTAATTAATTTGTCATCAGCATGAAGATGAACACTTTTCAAAAGAATTCGTGAGACCTGAAGTGTATATGGAGAACAATAACGACCCTAGAATGGATCCCTGGGGTTCACCAGCCCAAAGATCTTTTACTAAGATTGTTTATTATCTACATCTACATTGATTCATATGAGATTTGAAAACGATTGTCATTTGAAATAGAACAAATTTTCTGCGAACAATCGTTTTCAAGGTACCCAACAAATGCACGAATCGGTTAAATGGAGAAAAATATATTGTTGACTCAATAGATTGAGGATTGAACAATGAAAAGAAAAACGGCACGTCATACGAAAACCACCGTGTTTCCGATATTTTACAATATCCCAATATTCCTCCCATCCGGAATTTTCTGCAAAAACTTTTTCAAATCCCAAACAGGAGTTTATAATCAACTTTGTGAAACTATTTCCGCAGTTTTACATTCCGCGGAAATAGTTGTAAACGGGCTCAGTAGGAGGGAAAGTGCGTTCAAATTTTCGAACTCCGTTGCAACTTATTGGAAATTCACTGAGCGAGAATTCACAAGCTCGGGTATGTCCAATATAATCTCAAGGCTGTTCTGCGGTAATATCGATTGGTAGTCCTTTGATTGAAACCGTGTGGGTCTTTGTGTTAATTTGTCCTCCCAAACAATCCTCCTCGCTGCTAACACAACTCAATAACTCTGGATTACAGTTCAACCTGAGCGGAGCTCGCCAGGATTTTCCGTTTACGAATATTTATTTTAAAGTTCTTCGAGCTTCAGGAATGCAGATATCCTGTTATCCTTCCGGCTACCCTCGCCGCAGGATTATTGCACGAGGAGGGTTTGTGGAAGGAGAAATCAACAAATGCTCAGTGAAATAAATATATCCTGATTCGAGATGACGATATCATGGGAGGAAATCGATTCACCTAGAGGAAATAGAAACATGATAGTCTTCACCCTGGAAGCTGGGCGGGAAGTGGTGATTTGGTAAATCTCTTCGGGGGTGTTTAGTTTTTTGAATTTGGATTTTTTCATTTGGGTTTTCACCGTCGAAATATTTTTTCACAGGGTCGAGTTGAAAAACAACTTTAGCTGACACCTCACCCATTATAACCCCTTCAATTCAAGAAATACATGTAAAGTGACTTCGAATTATATCAATAGGGTTACGTACAGCGCCATCTGCCCGCGAATAGATCAAGCAGTAATGTCTGGTGTTACAAACAAACATACATACATGAGAGCAATTAGTTCCTAAATAAACTATTCACAAAGATGTGTAGAATCTACACATCTTTGTGTGGTTCATGTTTGATCTACACTGTAGATCGAACAATCATCTATATTCAAGTTGTTTTTCATTGTAGACATTTTTTCATATAGATAAAGTGAATAGATCAATAATCATTCATTATCGGATGACATTGTTCATCAAAAAAAGGGCGATTTTTCTTAAAAAACCCATACGCGTAATGTCTTCTTCCAGATCGGTTGCTTTTGATAAAGTTTTAGTGAAATAAAAATTACCTTTATTAAAACAATGATAAATATTACCACTTTACTTTATTATTATACCACAGTTGATCTTGCTATAAAGCGATTTATTGAAATAATGCGTGACTTAGGCATTATGTGCGATAATGAATTTTCTTCCACTGCACATATCGATGAAACATATTTTCAATTTAAAATTATTGTTCAATTTATATGTGGGGTCTCGACTAGAATACGGAACACTAATTTTAAATCTATTCTATTACTATCAAATTCATATCAAATCGGTACAAAGAAAGTTTCTGAAATTCCTGAGTTACAAAATGAATGGTATCTATCTGTAAAGTGGGAGAGTCATACTCCATAACAAATTTCCATTTAGCATAATACACAATAAGATTGACAGCAACGTTTTGTTAGGTAAATAAAATTTTAGGAGTAGAATTCATGCACCACTTTTTTTGGATACTCCTCGAACTAATGTAAGATCAACATCACATCACCTACATTTATTATGTAGTATAACTTCTATGAAATGCGCTATTTATGTGACATTTATAACGATTCCATGCATCATAAAAGCATACATTTCCTGTAATCGGGTACGTCCTGTTGGAAATAAAATTACTTTTTTCTGTAATACCGTTATTATTTTAGATATATTATCGTGAAAGCCAAAATGTGAGCGATGCAAAATACAAAAGCACATTTTTTTATGTCTGTTGTCCTTATGGACAGTGAACCAATCAAGTGTCCATATGGATATCTGATTGCTTCACTAATCACATTATTGATTTGAATTCGAAAACTTGATAGGTACTTTCTGATAATAACAGACTGTATCCTAATAGTTATCTACTGCCAAACATTGAGAGTTCCAAGTTTCAAGTTGAAATATCAACATAGTTGATAACAAAAATATTTTCATCGCAAACCCATGTTAACACATATTTCCATAGAACCATATTCTACGTGATATCATTTTGAAAAGGGGAAACCCGAAAAACCTCGTATAGTCAATGATCTCTATGCGAAATGAATATAAATATGAATGAAGTGAAATTTCACGCTGTATATGTGGAGATCCACTTGAGATGTTTTATATGCCCCAGTTGATTTGTTGTTGTATCTGAATTAATTGTAAATGCCTTTCCCACTGTTACCCATTTCCATTCACTTCAATGAATATATGTGATGATTTTGAAACTTTTTCCTTGGGGATAATGCTGATCCAAAAATTCATTAGAAAAACTAATCAAAAAATTTCTCTACCTTTTGGATTTGTGGATATTTTGAAGGGTACCTCGAGGAAATGTTTTTCTAAATGATGATGACGAATAAAATTTGTTTCATTAAATTGATCAGTTCTCATTATTGTAGAACAATTATAGTTGGTTTTTTCACTTCATGAATGAGAAATGATATGTTTATTTTTCATTTTTTTTTTATTTGCACTGAGGAAATCTTCTCGGGATGATAATTTCATGAAGACGTCGTTCTCCAAATAAAACATACCTGAATATTCAAGCGCTGAAACGCTCTAGATGGAAACAAGCGAGCTAAGGCTGTTGGAAATTTCCCAAGGAAGTATCTGTAGAAAATAGACAAGCCAGCTATCTTCCTACGATGTTCCAGGCTATCAAAGTCAATTATAATGTTTGGGTTTCCAATTAGAAGGTATGCTTGGAGACAGAGCTACATAAATCTGTGAAGTATTCCAAAAAACTTCTAATTGAGATCCATAACTCTTTGAAAGTTGCTGAGATATATACAACTCTTTAGTTCACAACAGTGAAGCTGACTCCTCTATTTCAGTATCCTGATTGTACCAAGACATATTGGTATCCAATTTGACATCTAGTGCGATATCAGGTTCCACCAGACTCACCTTATTAGAGAAAACTGATGCCTGTGGTCTCGTAGAATTGAATTCTACTTGGTGTCTGTCGCTCCAAAGCGTTTTTTTTCCCTGTTTCCAAGAAGACGTGAAACCTCGTGTCGCTGAAAATATGCATTGACATCTGAGCAGTCAGATAAATAGACGAAAGAAATGTGGTGTTAGCTGAATTTGTGGTCTTTTCCAAAATATCGTTAATTTATGATAGAATAAGGGTAGGAGGAATACCAGCGTTGTTGAAGGTATCCGAAAGGAAACCTTTGGTGGCTACTCGAAACCGGAAGGTTCGCAAATAAACATGGACTGAAGACACATATCATCGAATTTCGATAATTGAACACCCATCCAATATACGATCACCTTGTTCTGAAGGTGGGATATATTTGAAAGAGTTGCCTATAGATCTTTGCATGTGGAAACCATACTGAAGGTCCCTTGGAATGTTCAAGCATTCCAGATATTGAGGCATGTGTTGATTACCAGATTTCTCGATGAGGTTCAATATAATTGATAGTAAAACAACCGGCCTACGGTTTTTTGAAAGATTTTTTGGCCTTTTCAGAGTATATGTTGAGCTCAAGCGGTTTTCCAACTAGCAGTTCAAAACTCTTTTCTGTAAGACAAGTTGAAAATCCCACAGAACACTTGCGAAAGTTCATTGGTGTATTTGTTAGGTACTATGACAGGTATTACTTCAGCTAAAAGCTTTATTGATATTGAGCTATTTCACTATTCGTCTAATTATACCATGTACCTTAAATTATGAGATGAGTGGGTGGTGGTTTTCTCTGAAAGTCAATTTTGGAGTGCTATGCAAATTGTTTAGCGAGTGAATTTGCTATCTTGTTTGCTGATGGTGATACTGATCTACCCGCTTGTGTTAGAGATGGAGTTACACCACTGACCAAAATAATCTAGAACCATAAGGACTGAGAAGATATTCATTCTCGCCTAAATCCTTGACTGTGCACTTCTGACTTTTATCTATTCTCTATTTATGTTTGTTGCAAGCGTCAACATACCCAGCACTGGGATTTTTGTGACACTATCAGAAGGTGAGATTTTTGGTGGTGCAGCTTGCTTGAAACTCTCGTAGTTCCATGTCTGATACTTCAGAAGCAGATATTGATGGATCATCAATTTGAAAGACACGTCTGACAAGAGAAAAAATTTGGAATTCGTTTAAGAAGATATTCAATTTTTTCTTTAGAATGATTTTATGGAGTTCTGAACTGATTATCAACTATAGATCCAGAAAACTAACAAATTCTTTCTTCAGAAGAGTTTTTTGGATGGTTTTTCGAAGGTGAATAAGGTAATTTAGAACCATGATCCTCTTTTGGTTATCCATTGATCAGAAAAGTAGCATTTCATCACCTTTCAAATATGAGGGAGAATGAACTCAGTTTCAACTATAAATTTGTAATGTTGTAGATGAAGATGATGAACGTATAGATAGTCTTGAAAAAAGTTACAATAACCATAACCATAACAATAACCAGAATTTGAAAATTATTGTTATTTCAGTATTACGCCCCATATTCGGAGTTGAAAAGTTATCACATTGTATATTTGCCATGTCTCAGCGTGTAGTTAGATGTATTATGTGTTTGGTGTTTAGCAGGATGCAGATGCAGACGTGACTGGGGATTCATCTAGCAGGAGGGCAAAGGTTGCAACAGAAAAGTCTCGAAGGCCCCAACAGCAGAATGAACTATGGCGCAGATGCCTTCACCGCGCCTACGCCACTACAGGTCCGCATTCAGGAATTTCTGGGGCCCGTGGTGGCCTCAGTTCAATTCCAACCAACCATTATTAAAACTGTTTTTATTGCATTTTGTTCGCTGACACTCAAACGCATGCAATTGATATCTTCTCTGCTTATTTGCACCGCTATGTTTCTACTTTTCAGAATGCAGCACTCTGTGATGAGCCGGTCAAATTCGGCTCCATGCATGAGGACCTCTTGAATTTTAATTGATACAAGTTCGCTGAATGGAGGTGACACATTTCAAAGCGAAATAATGTTATTTCCCCTAATCTAAAGTACCTCTATTATTTTCTAATACAAAATATACTGTGAATTCTCCCTGTTTAATTTATTTTGAAAGAGATTATTTTAGGGAGAATCATGTTAGAATAGGGATGTATTCATTTTCATAAATTGAAAAACTTTACTAGATTTCTGAATCACAAGCCATGCTGATTGTGTTTTATGTTTTTATATTTATATTTTATCTTTATTCTTTAATTTGTTATTCAAGTATGACTAACTATTATTTTTATTCTTAATATGTATATAACNGGTGAGGTCGAATGCCAAAGGCCTTTATTAAGAATGATTTATATGGTTAGGTATCTTAGACTTACCAAAAAACAATAAATGATTCTCCACATCTGGATTTCTGCACAATGAAACATGCTCTTTATATCTAGAATATTTTGATGGCTTCATTTATCGTATCACTATGTCTGCTTCACTCGCTTTCCGAAATTTCAACGTAAATCCACCTATATTAATACAGGGTCTTTCAATAGGCGCTTCCTACTTTCAAATTCAAATGAAACGAATCGAAATTCCTATTCGTTTGAAAACCTATTAATGCCATCAATATAACATCGTTTGAATGTCTGCCATGGCTTCTCTGGGTGGAGAGCATCCGAAACGTCCAATTTTCCATGACTCTGGCGCATCAATCAGGCTGAGTTGCACCTCAAAATGATACGCAGCCACAGTCCGTTGCGTACTTCTGATATGTACGACTCTTGGTGGAATCAAATGTGCCAAGTCACTTGAACACTTTCCTTGAAAGTATCTATAGAAGAGAGACAAATCTTCAACTTTTTTTCGATCTTCCAGGCTATCAAGGTTGCCATTACCATCCAGAAGTTTCAGGGTTTGTTCGGACTTGAGAACGATACTCCAAAGACAAAAAGTTGCTGAGGTGTGTACAGTTTTCTGGTTAGGTTCAAAATTACTTCTAGATCCTAATTAAGATATTCTGCCTCCTGCTGCCGGTGAAAATGTGAATCCTCAGCTGGTGCCCTGGAATCCAAATGTAATGACGAGACAATGGTGCTGTCGTCAGCTAAGCAATATATTGGTTTCTTGTTTTTTTCCAATAAGTTGTTGATATACAATAAAAAGAGGGTTAGACAAGGAAACAATATGGATCCCTGGAAAACACCAACGTTGATGATAACAGTATTCTAGAGATATCCATCGACGGCCACATGCAGGTAACGTTCTTCCAGGAAGCTGAAGAGCCTTTTACGAAAATGATTCGACAAGCCATAGCATCGAAGTTTGGCCAGCAAACCCTCATGCCACACATGGTCAAAGGCCTTAGAAATATCAATCGCAAAAGCTCTTGACTCTCCATGTTTCTCGATTGCGTTATTCCAAATATGGGTTACATACGATAGAAGATCGCTTGTTGATCTTTGTTTCAAAAATATATATTGATGATCGCTCAAGATATTGAAGCCTTCCAAATATTTGAGAATATGGTGGTTTGAAGTCGCCAGCCCAAAATCAACACCAAGCAGTGACTCTTTCGGGATGCTTTGGATGTTGGATTGATATCGTTCCAGATTCGACAATTATATCTGATCACGTAACCGTTTATCCAGAAATGGGCCTCGTCGCTAAAAATGATTATTCTATGAGAATTAGGGTCAGTTGCCAACTGTTCTGGAGCCCATTCAGCAAACACACATCATTGTCCAAGGTCTTTTACCTTTCTGTACGGATGCATGACCAGGTCACGACGCATAATTCACCAAGTTGTGGTTTGCGAAAGGACGAATTCTTGTGAGCGACGCGATATCGACTGCCTTGGATTCTCCTGCACACTCTCACAGACAGCGGCAATGTTTCCGACAGATTTTGCGTTTTATCGACGTACGGGTCTCGATCTATCGTTTACTGAACCTTTGAAATCAAATTCATTCAACACTCCTGGTAGGACACTTATAACGACCATAAAATGGACGGGGCACGCGGTACGTTGCCCGAACAGAACACCTATTTCGATAAAAGAATTTTATTATTTGCACGTGTTGTTGAATGCCATATGCGTTCATGGTGATTTGGCAACCCAGTCTGAATAAATGATAACTAATTTGACAGATGTATTTTCAACAAGGTGGTCGTTATCAATTGTCGAAGTTCGGAAGTCCCTATTGGAAGAACCTATATGATGTGTGATTTTTGTTTTGTTATTTCTGCTGTAGATATGCTTGAAGGGGACACTATCAAATAAAAAAGACTTGTCAATTAATACCGATGACTCTTTTTTGACGAAATCAGATTATGAACGAATTATTCATCTGCTTCCTTTGGATTGAAACAAAATCAATATTCTTTGGGCAAAGCGGCGTCAACGAATCCGTAACATAGGCACTATTCGGAAGTCCTGAAAAACAATTTCCTCTTTTTTTTATTATTTAATGGTATTTGAAATCGGAAACCTTCGGAGGGACACATCATTTTTTATATTGTTTGAATAATATGCATGATATCCATATAAAAAATGCAGTTTCACATGGTTATTTTTTGGAAAAATGATTCGTATAAAAATGAGTGTTGCAACAGTATATTAGATTTTTCACATAATAATCATGGCACCAACGTTAAAGTGGTTTTTTATTTATATAATAATGGTGATAGTATTTTTTCTTCCCGTATTTTTCAAAAGATATTGAAGCATTGTTTTTCTATCGTTAAACTTTCAAAGAAACTCTTTCACTATGTTATTTTGCTGCATCTTCTGCCGGAGTAAATGAAGTGTATAGTGTATAGTGAATCTAATATTCAGTAGGTACAATGAATGAAATTTGGACCAAAACCTATCTTTGAGGAATGCCATAATTCACCGCACTGTTAGACATCACATTATCTCTGATTCCTACTCATTCCAGATTTTCCATTTCTTGATCTAATAAAATCAGTCACTTCTGCTTTGCCATTTTCCTCCACCTTTTTTTTCGGAAAACAGTTTGCTATGGGAGGAATCCATAATTTCAATTATCCTCGCTGGAAAATTTTTCACAAATTTACGAAAATATACTGAGTAAGACCTGTTGTTTTCCATATCTTCCATAACAACATTTCAAACTACAGGTGTCACTAATGCATGTTTACCAGCTAGTTGGGAAAAATAACTCGTAAATGAAACCGTCAAATGTAAAAAATATTTTGTGATATGAAAAAAGGTTTGGTAACAATATCTTGTGGACATGTTCTTTGAGAAGGCCTACAACTTTGAGATTTTTTTCTATCAGCAGAAAAGCATTTTGAGCTCATTGGAGAGAGAGGAAAACATGTGTACAGAGTGGGCTAAGTTGGACACTTTTTAAAGGAAACTACTGTTTTTAAACAAGATAGATGAAAACTGATTAATGTGTCTGTCTTATGGTCAAATTTTATGACAAAATTGATGGTGAAAACCGCATATCGATATCTATGATAGTTTCTGAGTTACAGCATGTTTTTCGAAAATGTATTGTTGTAACTTTTTTTCCTGTCAAAAATTTCTTGTTCCTTTGGAAACACAAAGCAGTTTTTACGTAAAATTCGATGGAGTGAAAAACTTATTTTCCCAAATGAGATATTAATAGTTAGTGATGAAAAACTATTTTTTTTTATGAGACATCCTGTATATTCCTGCATATTTCAATAGGGCTCAAAATTACTTTTCCAGAAATGTAGCCACTTGTTTCTCAGGAGCCATCTTTGAAATACAGAGCTCTTGAATTTATCCTGCAGACTTTGAAACTCATACTTTCATTAAGTAGGCTATGGAAGATGCGGCGAATTATGAAAAATGGGATATGATAGTCCTATTTTATACAAACCGGGGAAAATGCAGAAGCAGCAAACAATTTGTATCACGTGAGGTACCCAGAGAGAAGACAATCTTTCAAAGACATTTTTGCAAGTTTGCGACATAACCTAATTGATGGTGCTCAATTTGGACCGTTCATTTATAATGGCACTTCCACATCTTAGAAGTAGGTATTTAGAAATGTTGATGAATTGTCACTAATGAAGCTCAGAAAAATATATTTTCAACAAGACAGGTCGTCGCCTCGCAATACTGTAAATGTCACCAATGTTCTGGCTTCAAATTTTGGTGATAATTAGAAAGCCAACCAAGGACACCACCGTTGGCCGGTCAGGTCACCCTACCTAACGCCTATGGAGTTTTACCTCTGAGGAAGGTTGAAAGATCTTATTTTTGAATTGCCGACCAATTCTAGATCCGAATTGAAAGTGGCAGTGATGCAAAGTTTTGCTTTCCTCACTAATATTGAACTAATTAATTCGGCAATAAACGTTCAGAAGAGAAGGTGTCGTCTGTGTGTAGGAGAAGCTAGTAGACAGTTTGAACACCTTCTCTGAAGAAATATATTTCATTGTTTGTTCTTTATCATTAATGTTATTGTTGTTCCATTTATTAGTAGTGAAAACAGTAGGTAGGGTGTCACATAAAAAAATTGTTTTTATTATTAATTATTGGTATCTCATTTGAAAAAATATATTGATGTTGTTGGATCTATTGTTGAAGGATTCGAGAAAGGGTGTGCACACTACCATAACGCTCTTTGATTTGTCTAAGGCTTCTGATTGTGTATCACAAATTATACTTCTTAAAATATTGTATTATTATGGAGTTAGAGGGATATCTCTGTCACTCATAGAATCATACCTTTCAAATAGATTTCAGGCGGTTTCGTGTAATGATGTTACATCAAATTTTGAACCTGTTGAGCACGGTGTTCCCCAGGGTTCAATACTTGGGCCCCTGTTATTTGTTATTTATGTTAATGACATATGTAATTTTATGTCTCCCTATAAGTCCATTCCCTATGCAGGTGACACAACTTTAATATATAGCGATCAATCATCATCTAACATTCCACAAGTAATGGAAGAAGTTGAAAATCAAGCCAACACTTGGTTTCTAGCAAATAAATTGAAGTTGAATAGTGACAAAACTCAACATTTTGAGTTCACCACTGTAGGGTCAGCTAACAAAAGTGTTGAATTACTTGGCATTACTCTGGACAGTACTTCATCTTGGCATAAACATACAGATTTTCTAGCAAATAAACTATGTAGTGTAATATATATCCTTCGTCTAGTGCAAAACATCACAAGAGGAGAGATTCTTAAAATGACGTATTTTGTATTATTCCACTCACACATTAGCTACGGTGTTGTTCTTTGAGGGAACTCTCCTGGTTCGATGAGAATTTTCAAACTACAGAAAAAAAACTGTAAGAATACTGGCAAGTGCAGGTCTCCGTACACCTTTAATAAAAAAATTACGTATCATGCTGTTGCCAATATTATACAGCGTGACTCACGGTCGATGGTTGGTTAGACGTTTCTGGAAAACGCAAAGCATGATTTTTCTGAAAATTTCACCTCTCACATTTCCTTACCTGTTCTATCGATCTAAAATATTTTCAGCATTGCGGCGTTGCCACTTCCATCAAAAAGTCCTAGCAACTTTATTTTTTTGAATGGAACACCCCGTATATTAATACATTTTTGGAATCGCTCTGGTATTTAAATACTTTTTTGTTAATAATGTCCTATACCTACCTATCTCTATTTGTTTTCGAGATAAAAAATAAATTGTGCTAAATATGGTCCAAAACATAGCCTTAATTGAAATTAAGTACATCAGTACTCTCAATTCACGAAAAGTTGATATTTTGATGATAGTTTGGACAAACTCGAAATATTCAAATAACACCAAGAAAT
>NW_019293646.1:28274-41575 GCF_000500325.1 Leptinotarsa decemlineata | reverse complement strand
GCACCGGTTGACCTGAAGTGATGCTGTGACCGCGCGCTCTCCGCCCTCTATCTCGAAAACGGTTCACCGTATAAAAAATTTGTTTTAAACAAAATTTGTAGAGAATTTTGTATTCTACAATATTGATAATAAATACAAATAGAAAAAAACCCATAGGAAATGAGATATTTCCAAAAAAAGCGCAAAACACCGATTTTTGTGGTCTTTGACCTTGAAATTTAATAGTTGCTTACACCCTACCATATGTAGGTTTTGAGAAAACTTCTAGGGTGTCAATATACGAGTATTTACAGACTTACAGCTGGGTATCTCGAATTCCGAGGTGAACTTACTATAATGACTGGACTAAAACTATTATAACACTATCAAACACCAGTCTCAAAGAATGTTATTTCCAAGAAGGAACATTTTGCTTGAAACTTCTTATTAACTGGAATTTATCGAAAACGCAACACATTTTTCGTGATTTCTTCAGTCGAATTTCGAAATACATGCCTTGGCACGTAAACTTGACGTGGTGCCCCACTGAATCTTATTTTATTTCCAGAACAATGACTGCAATTTGTTTCGTGTGCAACCTTCCGATTCTGTCGCATCAAGTTGGTTTGGTATGGCAAGGAGGAAATGGATGGGACGATCTCATGCGAGAACAGGTAGATATGATTAAATTTTTTTTTCGTTCGGATTTTGTTTGGGAAGGATTTAAATATTGAAATTATTTCAAAATCTTCGAAATGGAAATGTGAATTGAAGTTTGATGTCTGTGAGGATATCTGAAAATTTGCATTCTGATCTTATAAAGTAGTTTAAAGGTATATTGTAAAAAAATCCGAATCCACCAATAAGGCCTTGGCGAGAATTCATAATTTCACTTTCTGGATTGAACAATGGCTTTTAGGAAAAGCAGATGGAAGCTTAGTAGAAAGAATTTTGATAACGTGAAAATGAATTGAACTTTCAAAAGATCTGAACCCTTCAAATAGCTCAGATTTACCTTCATGGTCAAGTGAAAATCAAGAAAGTCGAAACCCACATCTATAACAATATACAGGATGTTCACTAAACTTGCGGCAAAAATTCAAGGCACTATTCCTTGGACTATTCCTTGGATATTTTCGATGATTTTTAATTGGGCGCTTTGTTTCGAAGATACGGAGCGAAACAAAATTTCGGTAATAACAATTTATCATCAAAAATCATATGTATTATTTCTTAACTTACAAGGACTGTTGAAAATGACTACCCTCCGCTCGGATGCAAGAACGCAATCTTCTCCTTATCGACTTCCGAACTCTTTCAAAACTCCACAATCGTTTCTGATTGCTTTACACCCAGCAATTATTCGATTTCTCAAATCTTCCACATCTTCTACTGTAATCGGAATGTTGTTGATAGGTACCAATATTTAGTTGATTATACTATGTTTTAAGTTAGCTATTCTATTATATTTGAAGTTAGCTAACCTGTGTATTAGAGAATCCTAATTCGAAAAATACTTCTGTCCACAAATGACGCGTCGCGTCTCACAAACTTTCTCACAAACTTTCGCGTCGGTAGACGATGCGCGGGGGTATAGGGGCGGTCTAAGCAATGAAGCGCCATCGCCAAGATCGCGACCCGAACGCGGGCAGACGCATGGGGGCAGACGTTGTTGACGGTTATATTAGTTTTGCGAATTTCTTTGTAGGTAATATATTAACCTACAACCGAAGCTACTGAACCGAGAATCTTGAGATATGCAGGTAGGTTCTTTGTATAGCGAATAAGCATCAAGAAATTTTCACCGCCAAGGGGGAAAATAGGGTTTCGAAGATTATATTGAACTTCGTCAGTTTTGAAGTTGGAGTCTGTAGAATTTCGTTTGTTCTCTGTCAGAGTAGGTTAGGATTGTAGAAGACATTGATGCCATTGGATTTTTGGAGTGACGATTGACTGGAGAACTCTGTGTTTACTCGCATTTATACCAGAATGTAATGAGGAGCGTGCTCTATCAAAAGTATGTGGGATCCGCATCATACATGTACTGGGGACGTACGTTTCGGGTCCATTTTAAGTTTTCACGTTCGTAAATCAACCAGGGTACATCCAGAAATAAACGTACTGAAATCATATATATCAAATCCATTTCGGATCTTTATGTCCATGGAATGTAAGTACTAAGTATATTCATTTCAGTACGTACTGAGCAGGTCCAGAAATGTAAAGTCCCAGTAGATCAATTTTAGTTGTTTCTGAAATAGTCACAAAAATTAAGATTATTGAATTTTGTTATTAGATTATATCGCCTCCATTTCGAATAATATAAACAAAGGCACAGAAACTTTCAATGCTGTTTCATATTTGTTATAATTTGATATTAAGCAATTTGCAATGCGACGTTTCGTTCCCTACATTTCATGCCAAGTTGTTGACTGCGATAGGTGGAGTTCTTCTGAGTGACGCGAAATCCACTGCCTCGGATTCTCCTGTACACTCTCACAGACAGCGGCGATGTTTTCGGCAGATCTCGCGTTTTGTCGACGTACGGGTATTGGTTGATCGTTTACTGAAACAGTAGACTCAAATTCATCAACCACATTGTCAATAGTCCTCTTGATAGGACAATTATGGAGACCATAAAATGGTGTCTGAACAGACTGAATAAATTTGGCAGAAGTAGCCGTTATTAATTGTTAAAGTTCAGAAGTTCCTGTTGGAAGACCTTATATATCGCGGNAACAAGCAATGATATTCTCGATATGAAAAGAGATTATTATAGTTCCCCAAAATAGAGAACTTTTGTCCGATTCAACTGACCTTGTAATGTTTTCCGTTTCTGAGATAGCAATATTGGAATACACTAAAAAAACGGCCCAGATCTAGATTGTATAGCTGCTCCTATCGGCTAATCAAATCGGTATCTCAACATCATTGGACTGGACATTACCTCAAAACATTTTTTTTCAAATTATGTTGAATTATTCAATTCATACATTTGCATAATTTCTCTCTGGGGTTCTGGTATATTCATAACAATAATTATGAATACTGTGATGTATTAAAACCATTTATTACCCATTGAAAATTCTCTGTCTACGCCTATGTTGAATTTATGATTTTTTTTGTAGTTATTGAGGAATGTCTATTTTATGTTTTATGCTAACCACTGGAGATTTTCATTCCATGATAGTATTCGGTCTTATAATAGTATAGTGTGTAATATAGGGGTGCAATTACAATTGTCTCTTTTGAACACCATAAATACAGTGTATTGTTAAATTGTATATTTTCAAATTAGCCTGTTTAGACGAATAAATAAATGTAAAATAAAAACAGAAAAAACTTTTCTCAAATCCGTGATATTTCTTCCATCATTCCTGGAAGGGTTTTTCTACTTTTGTTGTTATCAATTTGAGACTTTCCAAGGATTCCAACTATTCATCTCACAAAACAAGTCAAAAATATAAAGTTCATTCTACGAATGTGACAAAAGAGGATTTCACAGAAACTTCTGATTTCCGATATTATATTCTCCTCAGTGACGTAGAGCTGATTTATTTCAAGTAATCTTTTCAAAGCCTCGACCGAGAGATCTTGGAATCTACGGATATTCCATAGAATCTCTTCACATAGTGTGCTGTAACGTCATTCAAAAAAGACGGGTTGAATTATGGCAACACAACACAGTTGTCCCCGATCATTACCCTGAAACCAGCTCATATTTACTCGATGCCTTGAATATTACATTACTTTCAGGAAAGTGACATATTTTGGATTCAATTATCAGTAAATTGCAATATTTCTGATTTACTATCAAGAAGAATCGACATTCCATAAGGCTCCATTCTTGGTCTCCTTCTATTTTCAATCTACATTCCCCATATTTGTAAGTTTATGAACAATTGCACAATGCGACAGTATGCAGACAATACGTAGCTGTACATATGTTTTCGAAGTGAGTCAAGTGTAGACTTGTATATTTTCAAATCAGCCTGTTTGGACGAATAAATAAATGTAAAATAGAAACAGAAAAAAACTTTTCTCAAATCCGTGATATTTCTTCCATCATTCCTGGAAGGATTTTTCTACTGTTGTTGTTATCAATTTGAGACTTTCCAAGGATTCCAACTATTCATCTCACAAAACAAGTCAAAAATATAAAGTTCATTCTACGAATGTGACAAGAGAGGATTTCACAGAAACTTCTGATTGTCCGATATTATATTCTCCTCAGTGACGTAGAGCTGATTTATTTCAAGTAATCCGTTGAAAGCCTTGACCGAGAGATCTTGGAATCTACGGATATTCCATAGAATCTCTTCACATAGTGTGCTGTAACGTCATTCAAAAAAGACGGGTTGAGTTGTGGCAACACAACACAGTTGTCCCCGATTATTACCCTGAAACCAGCTTATATTTACTCAGAAAAAGCGTTCGATGCCTTGAATATTACATTACTTTCAGGAAACTGACATATTTTGGATTCATAAGCCATAAGGCTCCATTCTTGGTCTCCTCCTATTTTCAATCTACATTCCCCATATTTGTGAGTTTATGAACAATGCACAATGCGACAGTATGCAGACAATACGCAGCTGTACATATGTTTTCGAAGTGAGTCAAGTGTAGACTCATTCTTCAGCTCATAACCTGATATCAGACGCCTCTAAATCAAAAAATATATTTTTTCGGTCAAAACAAAAACGTGAAACAGCAATTGAACAATTAAAAATCAACATTCCGGATAAACGCTAAAAATTTTGGGTTGTGGAATGACTGAGACTTGAGATTCAGTGAACATGTCAATCTACTAATAAAATTATCTTTCACTTGTTATGCACTGTTTCGAACCTTTGGTGTAATAATGAATATTACTGGAGTTTTTTCTCAACACTATATCGTTATTTCAACACCTTGACACGTGTTTCGATCAAACTGGTTTGATCTTCCTTCCTCTTGAAGATGATCACTTGGTGATCGAAACACGTGTCGAGGTGTTGAAATAACGGTTTGCCGGTAATATTCAAATCATCTTTCAATATCCCCAGAAATCTATACACCGATCAAATCTTTCCTAGCGAAGATCTGGAACTAACCATCTGTGAATCGCCCGTTATGTCTAGTCCTAATCTATCGTATTGTGATTATGCTTATGAATCAGCCCTTTTGACTAGCGATCAAACACGACTGCAACGAATTCAAAATTAACGTCATGGGAAATTATTAAGTCGATCACATCAGTCAAGAACAGAGAACTTTCATTTATCTCAAGCTCCTAACGAGCGTTAGGAGGTGGAGTCTACATTACTTGTTGATGTCCAGGAACATCTAGAGGAAATAGTCATCTGCTTGCCATCCTTCACACAAACTGATCTTACATGCGTTCTCCTTTATATTACGCATTTCATTCTTCCACCTCCAGCTGAAGTCATGAGTCCACAGCTAGTACTCTGCACTGACAGCAGACAAGCCCTATTAGCCTTGAAGAGACAACGTGTTACCTCAGGGCTAGTACTAGAGTGCCACCAAGATTTAGCCAAAGCCACGGTAGGTAATAACATTAGCCTGAGGTGGATTAAAGGGCACCACAAGAGTAAAGGTTTTCGTATTGCCGACTCTTTAGGCGAGTAAGCGGCTGGACTAAGAATTTTAGGACCCTGTGGCACCTACGGCCTGATGACTTCGATAATTGCGGAACTAGCCAAACGTTACACCCATACTCAATCCCTGAAGAGGTGGGATGTAATCAAAGGATGCAATCTTGCCAGGATCACCCTGGGAAGCTGGCGCCGAAGAAATATCTGGCGATGATCAGGAAAAATCTGCCCTTAACAGTTGGATTTCTGACTGGCCACTGTCAACTAAGGTAACACCTCCACAATATGGGGCTAGTGGACACACCTCTATGCAGAATGTGTGAACAGGCATGTCAGGCATTAAGTTTATTATTTAGGACACACACACTATACAACATTAGTATTCAGAATAGGAACAGGATGTAACAACCAGCATGAGGTTATTAGTTACAAAGATGTTACCAACCTAACGGTTACCAACCTAACATTTACCAACCTAACATCCCCCTACTTAAGTTTCAAATACAAAAATAAAATATGAAAATAAAGTATACATTACAATGTTCATATAGGTAGTATGTAACGTATGCTCTAATCTAACAAATTATTCAGAAATACAAATATCACTTACAACAAAACAAAAAAATTAAAAATACAATAATGGTTCGACGTCAAGAATTCAAAACTTACAAATACAAACTATACAAGTCCAGTCTTTTTGGTTTTTTTATTACTCCACCTGATCTAGTTGTAATAGAGTCAGGTAAGTCAACTGGCAAGGAACAACCAGAAGTATTTAAATCTTCCACAGCTCTATCTATGTTTACATTATTTGGGACATCAACATTTTTATCAAAATCAAAATCGTTATGCTTGTGATAATGTGATTTAGCATGCTCTGATGGAGGAGCATTGTATTTCTTAATAAACACTGAATTGCGCCTATACATTTTGCCATTAATTTTTACTAAATATGACCTAAAATTAAGCTTTTTAACAATGAGTGCTCTCTTCCACAATTCTATAAATTTGTTTTGTACTGAAACGGTATCACCCTCGTTGAATTCTACTGATTTTCGGCAGTGCTGATTATAATAAGTTTTTTGATAATTTTCATCATAAACTTGTGGATCATCTATAACATGAGGCTTCAGATAGCTATCTCTTACAGGAAGTTTTGATCTAAGAGATCTACTTTGAAGGAGTTGAGAAGGTGAATATTTTAATCCTGCAACAGGAGAATTTCTGTAGTTGAGTAAATATAAATCTACGTCATTATTTTCATGGTGACATTTTTTTAACATGGATTTTATTAACCCTACTGCTTTTTCTGCAAGACCATTACTTTTGGGGTAATGGGGACTCGATGTCGTAACGACAAAATTCCACTGGTCTGAAAATTTTTCAAATTCAAAAGAGCTAAATGGATTATTGTCAGCAACTATGATTTTGGGGATGCCATAAGAGGCACACATTGGCTTTAGGCACTCTATTATTAACTATGACGTTTTGTCTTTGAGTTTCTTCAACTGAATCCATCTAGAATAGTAGTCCACTATGACTAAATAGTGGATATTACGAAATTCAAGAATATCCATACCTATTTTATAGAATGGGATGGGTGGTATCTTATGAGGGAGCAGAGGTTCTTTAATATTGGACCTTTGGAATCTTTGACAAACAGTACAAGAATTTACAAGGTTCGTAACATCAGACAGAATGCCAGGCCAATAAAAAAATTGTTTTACCTTTTCCTTATTCTTGTTAAGTCCCAGATGTGTTTTATGCAGTTAGCCCAACTTTTTTTTCTACACGACGAGGGAACAACCAACCTTTCATCATAATATGATCTCCAACCTGTCGACCTTCCTGGAAAGGACAGGATGGACGATGACCTAGGAGGACAACTCTGTTTTGTTGGCTCTGGGACAGTGATTTGACAGTGCATTCTGCTTCTGGTAGGAAGGTTGTACACTTTTCTTGTTGTTTTTTTAGCCGGTGGTAAAGCACTTGTTTCGCATATTTTAACAGCCTTTCCCAAACTTCTTCAGCATGTGGAGCTAAATGTGTGCTAGAATCTTCTATATTTCAATTCAACTAGGAGATTATTTAGATCAAACTGCAAAGTAATTTTTTCATTTCACTCTCAGCACCTAATGTTCTTGTTGTCCTTTACAGTTTCCAAGTCCTCATAACAAGTTTATAACCACAAAGATTAAAACTGGAAAGAAAACATTGGGGAGCTTTCAGTTTTTCTACTTCTTCATCATTACTGATGAAGAACAGGAAGCCTTAAAGAAGATTTCCCATTTTTTTTGTAGAGAACTTTGAACGAACATTCTGTGATTCACTCATCCTACATACACTTGTTTGATTCTCTGAAATCATTACTCTAGCGGAGAGAATGCATATAACAAAAGATTCGAACGTTAAAATTGCCCGGAGCTAGAATCTGTTCAAAGAAGTTTGGAATAACTTCATCGCTGGAGCCCGTCATTTCTCGACAAACAGCGGTTACTCACTTTGATGTCTGCCGGATTTCTGTGTACTCAAAGAAACCGCTAGCAAGTTCATTTGCTTACATAACTCGGGGAGGCGGTATGAAAAAGTAGCAAAGGGATGGAGGCACAGGTTTCGGTTTCAATTGAGCGTGAAATATTGAAAAAAGTTTGTCGTCGCTTTATTAGGTGAAGTATCAAGGACTCACAATCTAAAATGAGTTAGAATCTCTTGAAAAATTCCAACGTGATTGAAAACTCAACAAGAATGATTTAAAACGGTTGGAAATTTAGCAGCCAATCTTCGCCGAATACAACTGATCATACACTCAGCAAAAATGTCAAGTGTCACTAACTCGAGATATAACAGATATACTTAATGAAATTAAAACATATGTAGTGAAAAAATAACTTTCATTTCGTTTTTTTCTGTTTTTTAACCCTCAGTGCTGACATGAACAGTTAACAATTGAATTATCTGTAAATCTTCACATCCTGGTTGATTTCCATAGACTTCTATCAAAATGTTTCACTTTCAGGACGTCACAGACAAACTTTGAAGGGCATTTTGAATTCTCTTTCATGCTACTTCCTCCTTATTCAACACTGAAGAGAAAAAGTAATACGTCAAAATTATTTATAATTGAAAATAAACCTGGCAAGTCGGAAGAAATTTTTGCAGGTCGGGCCTGCCAGTTGTGGATCTCGACCGGATTATTCTTTTGCGAGAGAAAAATGTCCAACCCCCATTCAACAATTTCACAATTTTCTTATTAGTCTGGCTATGCTCATGGAATGCTATTCCATAATTGAAAATCGGAATTGTCAGAGTATTTCATTCCTCTTCCGAAGTTGGAGCGAACATCACCAAATGTCACTCCATCTAGTGGACCACATACTCACCAACTGCATATCCATAATTTACCCCCATTCAACAATTTCACAATTCTCAAAAAATTGAAAATACATTTTGCAGGTCGGCGGAAATTCTTGCAGGTCAAAAATTATTAACCGTTTCGACCCGACCTGTAAGCATACTCAAAGGGTGGGGTTTGCAAATGGTTGATCTGGTCGAGTCGGGGAAACCCGACTTGCAAGAATTGCTGTCCTACAACATTACGGGAGCAATGTCTATACTGAGAACAATTTGCTTACCTGCAGACCTGCAGAATAGTTATACCCCTCGCGTTTATCTGGGACACTTTGCATAGTTTCACTGAATTGAAAAAGTTTGTTCTTTGATATTTCTATTTGGACATTGAATTCGAACTCTTATTGAAGCATTATAATCTTTCTTGTTGAAAATAGTTCATTTTAATAGGGAGACCCAAGCGGGAATTTCGAAATTTACTAAAGCGTGGCAGATTGATATACAGGGAGATACCCGGTTAAGTACCTCCACCAAATATGAGCGCCATATATAAGGCCGCCTGTGAGGTATAAAGGATCAGATTTGTGAAAAAAAATTGATCACCAGAATTTCTCGAGCGCATCAGATTAAGGTAAGGTGAGTTAATTACATGCTACAAAGTGTATATTCCAGTAATCTGACAATTTGAGAGTGACGTAAAGAAAGGGGAGGGCAGCAAAGTTGTAAAAAAATTACGTCATTTCGACAGAGTGATTTTTCGTACNTCTCGAGTAAATCCCCATTTTGCATCGTGGGCTCCCCTGCTATTTATTTCGAACTCCTCCACTATAAAATTTTCAGTGTTTTTCCAAATTTACAAATCTTCCGTAATATTCTCATTATTAATAATCATTACTTCATCAAGAGTACTTGGAAGTCAGTTCATTCACACTGAATTAAACCCCTTTTAATGATGGCAATAAAATCCCTGGAACTTCATCGATAGTAGTATCAAATTTTGATGAAACGTGATTTGCAGCACATTGCTGCAACTAACGTTACCGATTTTCTCTTCTGTTATTTTGTTGATGTTTTGTATATCAAAGTCACTGGAAAAAGTAAAAAATTCTGATAGAAATGATTGTCTACACGAGTAGAAGACAAATAGACAGTGGACTTTAGAATACCGATTTTCTGACCATACTTATCGAAAAAATTTGTGTTTGCATCGGTGCCTCATCATTACTGGATCTTGGGACGTTTACAGGTGGAAGAATCGACAATAAGACAAAGACTAGGAGGCCGTCGCGATTCAGCCACTCAGATATGCAACATTACCTCTCCACAAGAGGATTCTCCACCTCCTGCAGGCCAAAGACGGCGGAGGAGTTCTTTGGCTCAATTGACAGACATACTGAGAGAATGGGGAGGTGGCTCAAAGAAACAACAGCAGAAGAAGCTCTATCGACGGGAGACTCTGGCGGACTTGGCGAGATCCTTGCCTTGGGGAAGACAGAGCGCAATGGAATCTGGTCCGACACCTAGTATATCAACTCAGAGGTGAGAGGTTATTTCAGATATGATCAGTTTTATTTCAAATGACGTGAATCTTCCTTGGATATGAAGAGAATATTCATGTATTGAAGCTGTAGCTTGATGCGCTTGTTGCGTAGATATTTCAATAGTTCTTTGTACTAGTTTGTCCAAAGCTCATTGGCTTTCATGAAACGTAACGCCTCTTTTCTTTTGTTGGAGTATCTACAGTTGTCTATGTTATATAACCCTTTGTCAATTCAGGTGCCATCTTAAATAAAAAACAAGTGAGTTGCCCTGAGCCGATTACTGCATATTGAAAGAATTCTTCTTTTCTTTTCTCGTATCGTCTCTCCATAAAAGTGTGTTGTCAGGTATATTTTTCAGTACTTGTTGTGTTTCTTATTGATCTACTTCCTGATCTTGTTTCTTACCGTAGACTTTCCCCTATACTCGGTTCAGGGTCGCAATATGGAAATGCTGAACCAAGTCTAGCATACCTATCAGCTTTATCGTTGCCTGAGGTTTATGATTGTCCTGATGCCCAGTATAGAGTCAATCCATTCCAGTTCTTCACTTCAGTACCTGGCCAGATGCGATGTCGTTCTTGAGTTCTTCAATGAACCAAATACAGTCTAGCTGTCTACAAAATTATCGTTCCGCTCATTTCGTTGAAACCACAAAATAATATTCCTTTCCCACCTAAAAGACGGAACGTTCAGGTACCCCCAATATAAATTCACTCGCTTCTTCTATGAAATATCATAAAAGTGGTAGTGTCTCTGCTGCTGTTAGCGTGGTTCTCATTACTCCGGTAATTCTCGAACAAACTATTTTGTGCTTCTTGTCTAATTCAATAACAGTAGCTGTTACCAAACCAAGGAAGCTCGTTTCATCATGTATCTAACGACCATTGTCTTTTCAATATATCATATCGGTCCGTAGATGTGTTTGGTCAGCACTAGGGCTACTTTAGCATTTCTCTTTATCCTGTTGAAATATCTAGCATCCTTTCTTCTGTCAGTCGTATCTCGCTCATTTATTGTAAGCATCCTAGTTCTTCATTCTAGGAAGAATATTTATTATAATATTCTCGGACAGAAAGTAGTTGACTAATGAAGGCAGTGAGTTTGAGATCATTTCCAGAATTCCGTGACTTGTAGTGTCATTCTGCTTAACCCACATGAGCCAATGTTATGAAATTGGCAATTTATACAATCCTGTATGTCATCTGCATAATCTTCTGTTGAGCAATCCAAGTGAACTATCATTTAGGAGTGATTACAGTAGGGAAATAATACTCTATCCTGATGATCTTGAACCTGATTGCCTCGTTTTGAAGAGTCATAATAGCAGTACTGTTTATAAACATGCTATAGGTCTATTCAGTAATTGATCAATTAATTAACCTAAATCAGTATCCCTAATGAGATATGTTCTCATTATCAACGTAATGATCGATTCTGTATCTTATTTTGCCGAAGCTGATCCAATAGTCTGAAGTAGGTATTTAAGGACAAAACACAAGCACTACAGAAAAATCTTCAAGAGCAGTTCATTTGGAAAACCGTTCTCAGGAAGTATATTTCACAAAAGCGCAGTTCTCCAAATGGAAGAGTTATTCAACAGAGAAGTTTGAGATGTACTGACTTGAACCTCAAAACTATGAGCAACCACAGTACATCACGTATTTCTGATGTGTATCGCTCTTGGTGGATCAAATGTGCTTAGTCACTTGAACACCTCCCGTGAAAATGTCTATGAAAGAGAGACAAATCCCCAATTTTTCTTCGATGTTCCAGGCTATCAAGGTTATGATATTTGCGCCTCCAATCAGGCGGATGGTTTTTTTCTGGATGGAATCCAGCAGCTTCAGGGTATGTTTAGGAGCGAAGCTTCATGCATGTGAGCACTACTCCAAAGAAAGTGTCATCTGAGCTTCATAAAGCACCAAATGTTGCGGGAGTGTGTACAGTTTTCTAGTTCGAAACAGCGTTCCAAGCTTTAGAGAAGCAACCTTTGCAATTCCAGCGACATGATTGTGCCAAGACCTACTGCTGTCCATTTTAACCCCCAAGAAACTTATTGAAGCAGAACTTGGCATTGTCTGTCTGAAGTTATCAAACCTGGTTCGGAGACATTTATCTTTTTGGAGGAAACCGATCCCTGGGTAATTTATCTCTGTATCGGTAGAGTAGGGACGGTTAGCGTAGACCCACAGCACTTAGGCCACATGTGATCCATTTTACATCCTCCCGAAGACTTGTCCTCCTTGGTCATCGTCCATTCTATGCTTTCTATATCGGCAGGTGTACGCCAAAACACGCCGAACACACAATCTCTTATTGGCAATAACTCCGGACACTCGCATAGGACATGCCTGACAGTTTTATCTTCCTGTTCACACATCCTGCATAGATATGTGCAGAATTCCTACTGTTGAGCGTAGATTTTTCCTGGTCATCGCCAGATTTTTCTTCATCGCCCAGGGTGATCCTGGCACGATTGCATCTTTTGATTTCATTCCACCTCTTCAGGGATTGAGCTAGTTCCGCAAATACGAAGTCATCAGGCAGTAGGTGTCACTGGGTCCTGAAATTCTTAGTTCAGCCGCTTCCTTGGCTAAAGAGTCGGCAATACGAAAACCTTTACTCCTGTGGTGCTCTTTAATCCACCTCAGGATAATGTTATTATCTACCGAGGCTTCGGCTAAATCTTGGTGGCACTCTAGTATTATCCTTGAGGTAACACGTTGTCTGCTCAAGGCTAACAGGGCTTGTCTGCAATCAGTGCAGATTGTTATGTTTTAGCCAGAAATTCCTTTCCTGGTTGTTTCTTTTGCGGCGATTGAGATACCAGCCAGTT